>KZ308326.1:674105-834993 GCA_000376725.2 Ladona fulva | reverse complement strand
TATTAATTGAGAACATATCAGAAAACGAAGACTAACTAAGGTTCACTACTTTTTAAAATAATTATTTGTAAAAAAGATACAATAAAATATTTAAGATACAACATGGTAGCCAGTCCCAGCCCCGCCCTTTATTTTTCCATGAAAACGCAATAGCAATTGTATGTAAATATGACATTAAATACTTCAAACTAAGGATGAATAACGAACATACTTTCTTATAAAATTTTACCTCATACAGCTGACTGCCAAATAGATGGACAATAAAGCCATTCTTGTCCAATAAATCAATGTGTATATAATCCATGAGGATTGAGTTCATCGCGGGGAAATGAAATATCTATGCGAAATTCAATTAACGTTCCAAAATATTTTGAAAATTGAATGGAAAAACAAACCGTAGTCATAGAGAACCATTCCCGTTAATAAACAGTCGACCTCGTCAATTGCGTGAGCCAACTTACTTGAGTTAATTTGTTAATGATAATTAATAGAATGCCATTTAATGGCGACGCAAATCATTGACATGAAAACCAACTCAGGGAGTTAGTTTAACTAATAAAATTATGACTATACTCAGGTAAACTTGTATGTACTCGGCTCATTATTCACAACTTGAGGAGAGTTATTTTCCATAAAAAGAGAGAAATACTGCGAAAATATTAGTTGTAGATCCCGTATGAACAGAAGATATTACCTCGAGAAATTATTCAGCAATAGATATTTAAATCCAATCAAAAACCTCTATCAGAAATTTCTTCGGGACTCAAATGTGCATATACGTTAAGAAATTTAAGTTAAACAAGAAGATGCACATAAACTCTTCGTCAGCATTTTGTCGAACAGATAGGACTCACACTACAAAAGAAAAAGCCAAATCAATGACTGATGGTACAAACCAATAATTATTTTAGCTGATTATACCCGATATTCTGGCTGAAATGTATTTTCCGTAAGGTTCGCTTACATTAGAGACTCAAGTAATTTAAGAAACAGAATTACCTCTAAAGACCAAAATAACATGAAAGTGTTTAAATTTTTAGTATTTTCCTATGATCCACGACATTGAGCGAAGAAGCACATGGAAATGTATGAAGAACTTAAGAGATGTACCGGCTCACGGGTTGAGAGTCTTCATCGGTATGAGAGTTTAACACTCTTACTGTACATGCCGATTTTTAAGATGGACGTTTAGTACTCAATATTTATTTAGTAAATTCTCCTCCAGCTTTATTGATTGCCTAAATTACTACAAGTGGCGCTAATTTATGACTTATGACAAAGCCCGTTTTCATAATTTAAGATTAGGTGAGTTATTCCATATGAATAATATGAGGTGGAAACTAAAATTAACTTTATGAGATTAACTCGAACAGCGAAGTTCCACATATATATGAGCAAAGAAATATCACTAAAAATTTTATCCCCCTCAATATATAAGGATGGGAGTATCCTAACACCAACTTTACATTATTTATCAACGTGGCGCCGTGGCTTAGTTGGTTAAAGCGCCTGTCTAGTAAACAGGAGATCGGGAGTTCGAATCTCCCCGGTGCCTTTGTGTTTTTTTGTCGTTTGAGAGCTATACGTACATTAAACGGCAACAGTAACAGTATAACATAATTTATTTCAGGCGCTCCGTGCAGCAGTGTTTTATGGCATTTTAATTTATGGTTAAGCACCTCAGAGTAAAATGACAACGGTGCGAACATTGGGAATTAGAATTTCATTGTGACCAAAGCTTTGCAATGAATCTCTTCGGAAAAAAACAATCTGCGTCATTTTATTAGGAGTAATTTCGAGAAAATAAATTTTTAAAACAATGGCATTCATGAGTAACTCGATGCCGTATATTTGAAATCTTGAGTCTAATAGTTGGCTTACATTTGAACGTTGAGGAAATCGATTTAATTTAATTTTTCATCATAATCATGGAAGCACTCAAGAAAATTAAGTCTAATGGTATTGTAGAGGGGAAAAAATGGCGATGCTTTTGGAGCATTCTTCTAGTATCGAAGTCCGCAATGGGTGATTCCTAGAAGGCCGGTTTATGTTTCCTTTACTTTCGTTCCAGTTTCGGTCTCAAAGGGAAGGCGCGAACCGTCGGCGAAACGGCTCTTGGAGCCTTTTAAAACTAATTCATTAACAGCCGTATCCCAAAATCCTTCCTTATAGAACGCGCCATAAATATTATGTGAGATTTAGTAGGTGTAATTTTTGCTGAAATATATAATACAGGAATGAAACATTCCCAAGTTAATGAGAAGAGTAAGTAGCTCAAACGATTCCCGTTACTCAAACTACAAACGTTGATTGCTGGAGCCTCTGACGCCACGAAACAAATCCAATCCGTAGTAGATTTTTCCACTAAACGTATCAAGCAATTGACTCTACCATTGTAACAATACTTATACTCTGTCAAAGTAGAAAAATTCTGGACGTATATTTTAAATATCTATAGATATTCTTCCTTCATATACACTATTCACCTTTGTATTGTTTGTTGCAGAGGATATTTACAAATTTAATATTCCAACAATTTTTGGGTATCCTGAGTTTGATTTAGGATATATAGAGTTTTTTCCCTAACTTTCTGCAAAACTAAACTTAATGAAAATCGAATTTCATGAAATTTTGAGGGATATGGCCAAGATATGGGAGTATGAATGAATGTGGGAGGTGGGTAAGTAGTGCGCAAATAGTCTGTACCGAAGCAGAAAATTTACTGGAAGAGAAAGTGACTAGGAAAATTTTATAGATATGAAGATTAAGACATAAAATGGGCTAATTGCAAAGAAAATTCAATGGTAATTGTACTGCGGGCTGCATGTTAATATAAGTTTTAAAGGATTGAAAGGCAAATTAAAATTATTTTCAAGGTGAACGGGATTTATTTGAACAACCATCTGTTCTAACATTAAAGATAACGATCTTTTCTTGTTAAAATAATTGCACGGAGATTCAAGCATGTCTCATTACTGTAGGAAGGAATGCAACAGTACGCTAAGTCGTGCGCCTGGAATTGCACATTTTTCTACTCCGTGTATCCTTGAATTTGAAATATTATGAGTAGAGAGTTTTCTATTTACATTTATCAGAATTCGTAAACTGCTTCCCAATTCAACTATTTTGTCACTAATTTGGACAGTCAAAGTGGTAAGTGTGCTAGGGATCCAACCCCGAGGTCCCTGGTTCGTGTTCCGGCTTCGTGTTCGTGTTCCGGTTAGTGAGCGTCGTATTTGTTCGGTATTAGTCATTGAAATGGATTTATTTGAGGTTATAATCATGTTTTCTCTCAGAAGATATTTTATTATATTTTCATGTTATAATAATTTTATCTCATAATAAATCATTTTTACTATATTTTATTTATATCTATCTCTGGCGTTTGAAAACGATTATTTTTCATCTAACAGAAAACCTTTCGAAGTACATTCGAGTACACTGGCTGTCATTTAAGCTATTTGCGATATGAGAAATATTCATCTAACAGAAAACCTTTCGAAAGCAATTCTGCATGTGAAGCTCACTGATATATGCCTTAAAAGAAAGAGACACTGGATAACCAAACGTAAGAGAAATGCTCGAACCAGAAACGTCTACTATGTTGGTTCCTAACAAACTATGTACTTTCAGTTGAACTCCAAACCAAATTTTTAATCGCAATAGTTCTTTACTCTAAGAGCCTTCAAATACCACGTAGATGAAGAAATGAAGGAGAAAAATAATACCACGTAGTTTATAAAAAAATCAATTCTCGTTCTGTTTTACATAAATATAAATAAAGTTGTAGATATAGATTAGTCATATTAATTTATATATTATTTATTAGATTAGTCACTTTGAAATACGAACCGATTAATTTGAATCCATCATTTTGTCAAAAAGAGTGAAATTTGAGGAAATTTAAAAAAACGAAGAAAAAAATCAAAGTTTTACTTTCCACAGAATTAAAGGAAATCTTTGATTTTTTTCTTCGTATTTTTTAAATGAAATTCCACCAGATTTCACTTAGTACTTTTAATTTTGAGGAAATTTTATTAATTCATTAAACGATATTGTAAATGTTCCTTGGGTAGTTATGGATGAGAGTTTCAATTGCGATGGTCAGATTCGAAATTAGGAGCATAGTAATAACATACTCTGTGCAAGTTTATTATTCATTCCTTACTTCATAACTCTGAGATCACAGATAAATTACGCAATTCTTCCCTGAATAAGTTATTTTCTTGGTAGTCCAATTTTATGTATGGGTAACAATCAAATCGCTTTCATTTCCTCATGCAGGTCAGTTTCTTCTTTGACAGCATAAAAGCCCGTTGAATATTTCAGCAATGAGAAAGACATCGACATTAAAAAAATAAAATAATGATCACTCTTCCGTACTTAACGATACATTTTATCGAAGTGAAATGAGCTGATGATGATTGATCTTGGGAGGGTAATCGGGAAGAAGACTGAAATAATCCTAAATCTGGAGCATCTCATACATTATGTGTGTAAGATGGATCCCAAGTAAGTCATTAAATGATTCAAAACCTTCGAGAAGTGGATGTGGCGTAGAATTGGAAGCGGAGTTGGCAGAAAAGTAAACAAAGTAGTACTGGAGATGGTGGCCAAGATAGGGCTCTCTCTATATCTAATATATAACATGTTACGTGTACTAGCGTATGATTCAGATGCTAGACATCGCTACATATGATTCAAATAATCGCCGATAGATGGTAAGCAAGCTCCTTGATGTGTTCTTCACTAACTGACAGATAGCACTGGTGTATGCATTTTCGAAGATTCACGTATCCAAAATAATTTTTGACATTTAGATTGTATTTATTGTTTAACATAGTTACATATATCGCTTTCATTCAAAATAAAAAATTCACTTGTTTCTATTTAATTATTTATTACATTTTGACTATTTCACCAATGTTTTAGACTGTTTTAGTAGGCTTTTTAATTTGTGAAGATATAAGGCTGGAGAGAACGGGATGATGAAGGAAGCAATCGAGCTAGTATGTTAACGAAAAGACAGAGGAAGAGTGAAAGACAAAAATTATCGGACGATACCTTTTGTAGATAAAGTTATCAATAAGTAAAGGAAAGGGAAGCATTCCTCAAATGGGAAGACTTAGGGCATAATTACAACATTTATTTATTTACTGTATATCAAAATTCTTTGGTTTCTTTACTGCTGAATAAACGGAAACCTCTTTTCGACTTTCTTCCGAAAAATCTTCGCTGGGTACACGCGAAAGCCACATCATATCGCAAAAAAACGGAAGGCGAAAAAAAATCCCATAACTTGAGCCCATCAAACGGAAGAAAAAACAAAAGGGCTCGTTAGATGAGAAAATGTGTCACTCGGGGGAAATTTTTCACAGTCACCTGTCATCGTATGATGAATCGCGCCCACTCATGATCGGATGGAAAAAAGACAATCGGGGAGCGCATCGAAATCAAACGGCGGATATTAATGCTCCCACTTTATTCATTCCATTTACTTCTACTCGCATCTTCTATTAACAGATCTGAAACATTTATCGCAGTGCTTCGGATCGGTCCCAAACGATGACTGAGCGACGGCAATTTCAAACCTTCCTTTGCGCTCGGCGCGTAAATAAAGACGGGACCCCGGGGAATAATCCGAGAGCTTTTGGTTGGAAAACACCGCGGTCGCAGCCGGAAAGACTGCGGGGAAAAACAAAACCGAGCCCCGAGCGATAATCTTTTGACACCTGCGTTGGGAAAGGGTGTCTCCCCTTGGGCGCCTCCCCTTTTCTAACAGTCACGTAGTTCCTCCGAGGCGAGAAAAAACACACGAAAATTTCTCGTAAACAATATCCTTCGTCGCGGTAACCGAGTCACTTATAAACGTTTTCATCTCTTGACTAACCAATCCGGTGCGTTCCTACCTAACCGAAGCCCCGCCCACAATACAAAGCGAATCCTCCGTCGCGCTTGAGTGCGACCCTTCAGAGCTTTCGAAAAGTAAGGAGGAAGAATCTCGAGTTGGGAATCTTAGAGGGGAGTTTAAGCGCGAAATTTTATTATTGTTTCTCATGCAATGGAAAAGGAGAAAACTCTCTTTGCCTGGAAAATTCCTTAACAAATTTTTCTAATTTTCCTCAGCCCAAACAAGTTTTTTTGTAGGGAAAATAGGATGAGAAAAAGCATGAATTTTGAAAGCCGAACAGATTACTGTGTATGAGACACTTCTTTTGAGAGGAGATGAGGATTTTAGCACGGTAATATCGGAAGCAAAGGTGCATACTGTATAGTCGTACGTCTTAACGAACGTCGAGCTTTCAGTAGAAGATGCTTATGAAAACCGGATCATAGAAGAAGCAGGAAAGCTTTTTTATGGAAAAATTAAGCTATAAAAGATTAACAGCCTCTTCAAGGTAGTCGACTAAACATTCACTGAACTCCCGAAGGTGTTTAATTACCCATTCAGATTTATCTTATCTGTACCATTGACGTTATGACGTAAATGTATTAAAACACACGAGACGAGATAATATTAAGAAAGAGCAAAGAGATTACATTTAGAAATGGAGAGAAAATACTGATTTGAAATTTACGGATAAGGAAAACATGCTTTAAAGGTTTACAGATACGAGATCCTTGGTTGCCAATCGGATAAGTTGATTTGATTTTGATGAAAGACATAAGCATTCATTTACCTTAAAATAAAATGCCTTAATAAGAATGTTATACTTTAACCCTTTTGATATTAGACTGATTGAAGAACATTCGTATATATCCTGTATATCGAGATTCTCTGAAGTATTTGTCCCCTTAGCTTAAATTTTACGCTCTTTTGTCTGATCAGAACTGATTGAATTTCGTAAACTAACAATTCTTCCTAATTTATTTATACTGCTATCATTCATCAACTTCCGGAAACATATTTCGCTCTTCAGACTTGTACATTTCAAACTTCAACTTTATGACCCATATTCATAGCTATAGCAGACGCAGCCTCCTTTTAAGAAGTGAATAATGAAATTCTATGAAGTCACTCACAGATAAAATTTATAATAATTCCAATAAAGAGGATTTAACGTAAACTGAATATGTACAGCAGAAGGAAGTTTGTTACTGACACAGCATCCATCAATTTAACGCTCGCGAATTTTAGGACCGAGAATAAATGGCTGAAAGTTATCACGAATTTTAAAGGTATATAAGGCAAGCCTTAATTTTGACCATGTATTTTAGGAAGGAAAAGTCTGTTGTTCTTCGATGAAGATATTTTTACTGAATGATGTAAATCCATATGGCATCATGATGTAGTTTGGGACGTCATTAGGATTAAGTATTAATGAGTACCTAACAAAAAGTGAGTCATTTAGGCAGTAACTGAAAACTTATCTTTGGCAGTCCTTAGACCAAATATAACATACGAAATCACCACATGACACGCTGGGTTATTTTTCTTGGAGGTTTTTGGGAAAAACCGCGTCTTATTAACCGAAGAATACGGTAATTTATACAGTCGGGTTTCTTTATTCGGAGATAGAGATCCAAATTCTATTCAGGATTCGGATATCAAGGATGTGTATGAATGACAAGTTAAGTAGTTAATTTTAGTACTTGTTGCAAGGGAAATACAAAGAAACGGTCGCTAGAAAATTATATATTTCTATAAAGCCGTTGTTTAAGAGAACTCCATTTCTAAAAGCCTTCCACCGTCGCCTAAAACTATTTCAAAATTACAAGCGCATCTCGAGCAAAAGTGTCCTCAAACTGTGGGACGAGAAAGTAAGCTTAAAGAGACAAAAATAATCGAGAGAGCCACGAGAAATTTTTCAGAAGAAAGTATTTTTGCCATCCTTAATATTCTCTCTCCCTCCGGGGACCTTCCATCTCCAACCACTTCCAACAAGTGGCCTCTCATACCACCGTCTCCTATCATTAGCCTGCCATCTTCCGCTCTCTGCCGGGATCGACAACAATGCTCTCCCCCGTCAATCCCAACCGCTTCTAAACTCTCTCTCTTTTGGACAGTTTTTTGGTGCAGGCGAAACTACGAGGGCAAGGCAGCGGTCAATACCACGGCCTCGAATTCCGTGCAACATAGCCTCTGGAATCGAAATCATCGCATCGAAATGTCGTTGTTAACGCCTCTAAACAACACTTATTCTTTCGAGTCAGAAGAGCTTTGTGAGCTGCGGGTTTTTTCGGTTAGCAAATATAAAAACATAACTGTTTTCAATGAACTTTCCGCACGTTTGAAATGGATGCAAAGAGAACCGCTGGATACTGTATTGTAGTAAACAAACGGTAAACTGTGAGTTATATTCGGACTTACGGGGCCCTTTCGGCCATTTGGGAGTTTAACAGGTGTTTGAAACTCCTGACGATGGATGGCTGTGTACCCGTGCTACAAAGCGGGTCTTTCAAGGGCTCAAAGTTTGTTCTCGACTCAAAAGTGTTTGCAGGGATGCAAATAAATGCACAGACTGACAAACGATTGAGCTAGTAGTAATACTTCTGAGGGATTTAATTCAAAGCAACACAGCGTTAATATCATAGTAGATCTTTGACACTCTAGGACTGTGTTTAAACTAATCGCTAAGAGATATTTTCGGGTATTTGTTGGTGATATAGAGATAATTTGATAGAAAATGCATATTTAAGGAGTATCTATTAAAATAAGAGTAAATTATAAGTAATTTTCCCAAAAAAAGGGTTTGAAATACTTTGCGTGATGAGAGACCGAAGTCGATAAGAAGATTATTATATGAGATGAAATAAAAGCATATAATATTTGGATTTACGTAGAAAATATCTAGAGAATTATATTTAATATTATAAGGAATAGCAATTACACGCTAATAAAAGAGAATGCACATGATTAATAATATGATGTTAAAAATAAAAGTTGATAACGTTTACACATCATATAATAGCAAATTACTCTCTGAGAACAAATTTTAGAAAAATGACAGAAAAAAACGTGTATAATGCAATACCATATCTTGAAAGTCGTTATAACTAAAGATTTAGCAGAGGAAATTGACAACGTGTTGAAAATTTCCGATGTTTTTATACATAAAGTTAACCCCGAGAAAAAATATAAATAATTGACGATTGAAATGGGCGAAATTAAAAGTTAGATAAAAATTCATCTTCCACCATATTTATGTAGAATGGGTCGTTTATTGAACAGAATATATATGAAAGAAAGATAACATGATAATGAAATAGCTTATTCGATGAAAGTGTTTTTTTTTACTTTTTCATACACTTTCTATCATGTAATTTACTTTAGTGGCTGATAGACCAATCGAGTATCGTGCGGGTAACTGTTAAACATAGTTAAACATTTTAACATAATCCGGGTGAGATGTCAAAAATGCAAATGAATACACTCCCTTTCGTATTATTGACATTTCCAAATTACAGTATACCCAGTAGTTCTCAACAATTGGTCTACGGTCTTTTATATTTCATTTACTAATAGCAATTTTCATCTTTTTGCATGCTAAATGTTATGTGAACAGTAATCTTGGTAACTTAGGGAAAAATAATAAACCTAAAATTATTTATTTATTCAAAGACGAAAAATGTCATGTTATACAGGAGAAGGACACATTTTACGAAGACATTTACGATCAATCGTAAAAAAAACGATCATATTTATTAGCTCACTCGAAAATCGAGCTAGGAAGCAAGTATATCTTGTTATTACTACATTAAGGGTGCGTATTATAGGTTCCACTGAATTACGAATTTGATCTGGTCGTCCGAGATTAACAAGCTACGGCTTCATGCTGTACTCTACTCCTAAGATATGACGGCATAACTTAAGTGTAAATATAAGAGAACCAGTTTTATTAGAAGCTTGGATTTGGCGCAGCTTCCTCCAGCGCTGCTGCTCATACGGCAACTGCGTTTATGCCGCTGTTAAGTCCGAATTATATCGACAAAGTCACCCCTTTTAGTGCGAGTCGCCACTTTAAAGGGGTTGATGACCCCCCATACGGGTCATATACCTTTCAGATATACTATGTAAGAAGAGGCAACTTTCTCCCGTCCCCTTCATCCTTCAAAGGATAAACCCCCAATAAATGTAGCCATTCTTACTTCGCGCCGAATCGCCATAGCAGAGTGTGCCCCTTGTTACGCTTCGTCCGCCCACGCTCGTATACCAATTCCTATTACAATTCTCTCCCACGTCTCGGAACGTATTTCCCTCAATGGCGTACTTTGCAAACACGGGTTATCGCCCACGGAAGCTTTACCGCTACTCGTCCTCCTTCGCTTTCTCCCGTTCATGCGCGGGAAACTTCTTTCTTTCGCGAGTTTTCCCCAATAGCCACTGTACTCCTTTCAGCTCCAGTTTGCTTCTTCTTCTCTCAATTGAACGCGGGGAAGAATGATGGCTGCTTTAACGAGTGGCATCTGCCTCAGGCGTTCTCATTTTTGCCGGGTTAATTCGCGGGTAGTGCGTTTTTCGGATGTTTCCACCGATTTGAATTCGCCGGACGTAGTTTAAATGTACCGTGGAGAGCGAAGCCGACCTTAGATGGGTATCTAAGTGAGGAAATTGCTGGAATGCGGCGCAGAAAAAGGGCACTTTCGTCTTGTTTCGGGAATTTATAAATGCGTCCGTATTCCAGAAATATACCGAATATCTTTTTCAATTAAAGTACTGCACTGTTTTCAGTTTTAATTATGTGATTAAGGGATCAATGAAGATAAATTATTCCGCAACTCATTGGCAAGCATAAAAATGAAAGATGAGCAAAGACAGGGTTAAACAATCTTACTGAGCAAAGGTCGCAATGGAAATTTCATCCAATACGCTACCATAGATCTTTAAAATTTGAGCGCCCTTCTTTCAGATACGTAATCATATAAGTAATTTGTCTTCCGGATTTTACACATATCATTTACACCAAATAGTTCTCGCGCGTAAACGAAGATAAAAAGGAATCGTAAATAAAGTTTCCTTCTTTGTAATATAACACTGATGTGCGGTTTATTACTACTTTCGAGAAGTTGGGCTTATTTTATCTATGGATACGAATTTCTGAGATAATTTACTTCCGATACTTTGGTAACATTTTCGGGCCGTTTTAAACCATCTGAGAGTAATGCGTTGAAAAACATACTGATACTCTATATGCTTCTACCTGTGGACATAATATCAAAGAGTAAAGGATAATAGTATCTATATTTGTCTATTAAAAAAATTAGAATATCACCAAAATATACACAGTCGTTTCTCTGGAAGAGATAATTGAATTCTGTTACTAAGATTTTAGATATTACTCACACAACCTACTGAACTTTAATCAACTGTCATTAATTGAACATCTCGTACTAGCTCGATGCCTTTTCGCTTGATAATTATAAAGGTTTTTTTCAAAATGTTTGCAATTACAAAGTACTTTGACGCCATGGCCGTTCTCTACAAAAAGTAATTTTTCTAGAACTGTACAGGATATGGGAGACATTCAAATCCATTTAACAGAGTAAAGCGCCAAATTAAAGAAAATCGAGTCATTGGTTTATAGTAGACAATCAATGGCATTTAAAAACTTCCCTAGGACAAATATCAACAAATAAAATGCACGGAAAAATTGCGGAATAGATTGAACAGTTATCACTTTAATATTTCATTTCCTCTCGGTTCAACAGGAAATTCATCTCGGTTCAACTGGGGATGGTTTTTTCGGCGCGTTTATTTCATCACACAACCGAAAATTTGATAAGCCTTATTTTTCTAATTCAGAGAACCGATTCGACCAGAGAATACCGGCGGGTGCTCAAACGTGAAAGAAGGGGATAATCGAACGCAATCTCAATCCGCGTAAAATAATACGGCAACCTGTATCCACTCGGCGCAGTCGTTTTGCTATCCTTTCGAAATTAATTTCTCCCGGAACAACAACGCATTTGCCGATGAATTTCTCTCCTCCGCTCTATTTAATTCCTACCACTACGTTTCCGCCTACGAAACTCATTCTCGCGTCACAAAAAGAGGGGCGGGATTACTTTTTTCCATTATCCTCCGCGAGTCCTCCACCTACTCCGTCACTGATTCAATCGCCATAATTCTTTTTCTCCCCCTTTGTTCCTCTCTCTTTCACCCACTCGCGGAGAGAACAATTCTCAACATGCGGGAACAACTCTCCATGATCTCGAGAATCAACTTCCCTCCAGACTTACCCCGCGTGTGTACGTAACTCCATCTGTTCCCCAAAGGCCTTCCCGACTCCGCCCTCCTTACCTCACCACTCCTCGTCCCCATTCCTTTCCGCTGCGAGGCATCCCTTCTAAAGCCCACTCTTTTCTTGCCCCACCTCTCTTTCCTCCTACTTCATCTCCGCTCCACCGGCAGCATTCCGACCCGACCCTCCGCATTAAAATTATAACGCAGCGGCCACAAAAGCCAGGATTAAATTAGCTCACAGTGTTCGGAAAGGGGGTAAATTGTGTGTTAACAACTTGAACTGGATTATGGACGAATGTGCGGGGTTTAAAAAAAAGGAACGTTTTTATTTAGCGCGGTGTATCTCGGGGCGGTGATCACTCTGTCGCGACAGTGGAGTAATAAGGAGAGTCGACGACTTCAGTCGTGGAGGTATACAGGGTGGAGTGAGAAGTTCTTATGACCTGGGGCTAAAGACTCTCCCCTTATGACACTTCTCCTTTTTCACTTCTTTCACTCGGGTCACGAATAATGTGATTTCCACGGCAGTTTCTCGTGTTCCCGGAATCAACTTACTGCAAATAATTGATTTTCGCAAATATAAGATTACACTCCTCGCTGTGGATATTCGTTTAGCTCATGATAATGCCAAAGAGATGGATAGGACGGAGCGAAGAGATGCTCCTTTTGGCAACACTTGAACGCTTTTGAGGGAAATTGAAATCCGGGAAAGTAGATCAAATGAGCCAAAAGAAGAATAAAAAGGAATAATAAAGAGAAAATCAGATTTCGGGGATTTTTATCGGATTTAATGTGCTCGTATAATTACAAGCGATGGAACTATCCGTTATATGTACTCTGGCACTTCAGTCTTTTTTGTAGAAGTGCAAATTATATTATTGTTATTCCTTTTCACTCCAAGAATATAGAGCAGGGGTGGCGAACCTATGACACGCGTGCCAAATGTTCCACGCGAGAGAATTTTTTGCGCGGAACTCTGCCGACAGTATCTTTGTTATGTGTTCTTCACTTAAAAAATGAGACCCCGAATTAAATAAATGTGGATTTTTTTCTTTATTAATGTTAACTAACGATCATTTCTTCAACTCACACAAATTAATCCCATTTTTGACGTGATAAAATAGATAATGTTATCACATCATTCTATGGTTTGGCACCACATTGGCGTACAAGCCTTAAATATTTATCAAATATGGCTCTCTTGCCACGAAAGGTTCGCCACCCCTGATATAGAATATGATTATTCTATGAAAATAAGATAAAGCGAAAAGGATTTTATTCACGTATATTCAAGTATACAACTATTTATGACGTTTTCTGGATTGAAAACGAAATAGATAAATTCATTCTAGATCCAAATTTTACGGAATACCACCACATGGAACCACTGCCTTAAATCAGGTAAGGCTAACAAACTTTACTTCTAATGAATGGCTGTGTAACCTCTTAAAGTGGCAAATTTGCAAGTTAGCTAATTAAGAGAATCCTTGAAATAAAACTAATGATCCCTGAATCAGATGTGGAATTGGTTGTCTTAGTTCTGCGCCACGAAACTTTCCATCACAAGAACAAAATCTAGAGAAATAAGCCTAAATCAGGGACGAGCAACCTTTTTGAGAATTTCATGCCAAAGTCGCCTAAATCTTTGACACAAAATTTTTCCACATACCAACCGAAATTTTTGGAGAGTATATTATTTGAATGGTAATATAATTAATAATTTTGACGTAAAAATTGACTAAATAAAAGGCATATGGCAAGTTTTAATGAATACATTTCTTTGTGCTGTTAATTTGCTTCGCTTGCAAATTGAAATTAATTGACGTTTCGCGTTTGGCACGATTGCAAATAGTGGCCAACCCCTGATAAAATTAAAAATTCAAGTGAGAGCCCAAATCGTATGCAACCCGCAATACAGGGGTGTCGAAAATATGTTGACTCTTAAGGATGTACCCTGTTCCTCAATCCTAACAGAAATATTTAAGCAGGACCATTTCATTTCGTAAATTTGAATAAAAATGACTTTTGTAGACGTAACAAATATAATCTCTACTATCGAGGAGAATTATACAGAAAAATAGATCTCACAGTATAAATTCTTGGCATTAATGTACACAATTTTTGATAATTATTTGAGTGTACGTAATAACATGTTATTTTCGGTCTACTATTGCAACAGACATCCTCTTTCGTTTAGTTTAGGCCAACAGATGTACAGAGATGTACCAGAGGTTCGAAGCAAAGTTGGTAGCGCTAGGGGAAAGTTTTGAGGTGAGACCGTGGAAAGTGGTTGGGGTTGGGCGGAGGAAGAAGAACACCAGAGTTAAGACCGCAAATCAACAGCAGTGTTTCTGAATACGAAATATCTTGTCAGCATTCGTTCCTTACGTCACACAATGTGGCCATGCCAGTTTCTGCAACGCAGGATGGAAATCAATATGATGCTTCAGAAATTAAGATTTTAAATTTACCGTTCTCGCTAAGAAGTCTCAAATTCTATGATTACCCAATTCTGTCCCTTCAAAATAATGCTTTCTTCCTAAACCTACGAAAGGGAAAAGAACATGACACTATCATTCTCTAACTGTTGTTAGATCAATGTGATAGGGATACAATTGATTTGAACATATGCTCCAGATACTCGATTGAAAAATTTTTAAAAGGGTATGTAATTAATATTAATCGAATAACACGGTTAAACACTTAATGGTTGAAATTAGTAAAATAGCACTAAAAAGAATTTAGTAGAACTGCTTGGTAAAATCTTACACTCTCCAAATAATTTAGCAGAATTTGTATGGTATGTAGGATTAACTAACATTACGTACTATGGACATTAAAAAAATATTGGAGAAAACAGCCATCAGTTGGTAAAGATTCAGAGTGAATTTTTACCAGCTGATGGCTCGTTTTTGTAATATTTCTCAAGACACTCTTTCGATCCTATTTAAAGTATAATTCCTCATTAAAGTAACTATTATGATGAACAGTATTAAGCAACTAAGTTGAGGAAGAATTTCCGACACATGTATTTAGATGGAAGCAATTTATCCCGTAGCAAAAATGCGGCACGATGCTTCTCAAATTAAACAATTTCCAAGCGTTAAATTTTGAAAAATAAATCCCAAAGGTTACCTTAGGCAGGCAAGCGATATATTACGTACGTCCGCGCAATAGAATAACTCCCGCTTCCCACATTCCGGCAGGTTTTTTTGAGGATGGAGGAATACGTTCCCCTGCAGTATTAAAGAGCACAAAAGGATCTAATCAACCCATACAACGCAGCAGATTAAAATTCTACAAAAATATCCCATTCCTTCATGTCCTTCTTTGCATTAAAAAGAGGCTTCTTTTCCAGGTCATTCTTCCCGTGTATCTACACTCATTCTAACATCTTGCCATTCTGCACCACACAACTGACCCTTTATCCCACGATCTAAGTTCCAGCAATTAGAAAAGGCTACTTGGCTTTATTTCCCACACCATCTGATCTCATGGTGTATATGCGGCATCACCTTTATGGGCCGTTAAGGAATTTGGTGGGAAAGGTTGGGTGTAGAAAAACGACTGAGGTGAATTTTCAGAGAAACTTAGCTCGGATGTTAAAGTCAGAAAGACAACCAAAAACGAGATTCCATTTAAGATGTAAGTTGGATGTATCATTCCGGCAACTATATAATCAAACTTTCTTCAGCAACTTTGCTTCGTTATTGATATCACCAATCTTATTATACTTTTACGAAGCCTGCGATCGACCACGATATGCGAGTAGATGGTGAGATGTTTAAATCAAACTTCCGAAATACTAAAACTTCCACCAACTGCGGGAAACGATTTTTCTTAAAAATCACCGATTAATGTGAGTGACAAATATCTTTTACTAATTCTTGAAATATTATTCTGACATCAATATCTTTTGCCTTCGGCAAGTCGTTTGTATTGAAGATGCTCAGGTCTGTAATTCGCGGTTTTTATTTTTGATCTTTGAATAAACTTTAAACATGTTTAATGCATAACCTTACGTCGATAACACTCGATACTACGTCGATAATACGTCGATGTACAGTTTTACATCTACAAGTATTTATTTACTCTTTTTATCTCCTTATATTGCACAGAAACGTCCGTAACTTTAAACCCATTAATCCAATATTTTTTGGAAAAATTGTTGACTCGTTCGCGATTACAAGAGTAAAGTACTCACATTAGGTGTAGGAATAAGATGTCTCGAAAACTATATTATCGATGAAGTGTTGTTTACAATGCGTGAGTAATGTCTATCTTCGGCTTATTTTCACATTTCTCATTCTGAGACAAATGCACACCAAATATTTAAAAAGAGGAAAACACTAACATTGATATAAACGTAAATCCATTTACTATAAATAGACATTACATTCTAATTTCATTATATTAAAATAATAAGATTCTAATTTCAAGCTAAATTTATGCGCATTGTAGGGAATTTTCAAGCTAAAGACCTTCCAAAATCATTATAATTAGAATGAAGATATTATGTTGGCAACTAATACTTATCTTCAAAATCACGTGTCCCTAGTAAAGGTATGCATATTGATTTTAAAAAGCGGTTATAATAATTATCATATATAAAAAAGCGCGAACCTAAAACAGTGAGTTAAATAAGATAGTTGTCATTCTTGATAATAACACATTCTCAACAACACCAATGAAGCGAAGTATTAAGCGAATAGTAAGTACAGGAAAACGGGTAAGGGTGACTTTGCGCAAGATGGTGCGCACCCAGGAAAAATCCCAAGGAAGAATGGATTTGAAAAAGTCTGTTTGTTTGGCCGGTGCTTCTATGAAGTCCATTCTTCCTTGCGAATAGTAAGTATTTAATAGTAAATGCGGTCTCGAATTGTCATTTCTATAAGTAAATTTACAGCACAGCGAAAACAGCTTCAACAGCTTCTGGAACAGCGAAAAGCCCAATAGCTGTAGTTATGACTGCCATGCTTTTCCCGGCTGTGCTTTCTTAAAATTAATGCTTAAATTTCATTCTAGTTTTACGTCTTCAGAACTGAGGAGTGGCAATATTTCGGTGGAGCTCCGACTGCTGGATTTCTGAATCTCTCCCAAAATTCTGAAAAAATAATGCCCCTGTGTTACACGGCCCCTCTTCCACGAAAATACTTGTATTGCTTCAAATTCTTTATTAAACTCCTTACTCTGTTTATTTTTTTCGCACGCTGTTCCTTAATTTCAAGCTCTCTGATTTTCTCCATCATTTTCTCTTGCCAATCTCTTCCTGCCTCCCAAAATGACACCTCGCATGTATATTCAATCCTGTTCCATCTTATCTTCCGTTTCTTTCGTTATCTTTGTTCCTTGATAACGAAGTAACTCATTCTCATCCCTGCAATACCTTGTATTTCTACTTCTTGAAAACGCAAACTTAGGTTCTATAAGATATTTAGTCGAAAAGTCTGCTAAATAATGCTAAAATATTGGCAAAATACGAGCCAATTGGTAATACATATCTGTTGAAAAAAGCATACGCCAGTGGGAAACGTATATGGGGCCTCGCTTGTCATGCATCGGTGGACATCTGAATCATACGTATGCTTGAGTAACGTTTTATGCATTAGATATTTGTTCCTCATATTTCAAAGTTTGAACTTATCCATCATTACCAACGTAAGAATTTGTGAGAAGGAAGTCTCTGAACATTATCCCATACACACTATCTATGATGTCTTATTATGTAATTCTTAACCACCATTCACAAAAGGCAACGGTCTACTTAATAATAATTGAGGCTTACATTAAAAAAAGCCGTGAAACTAAGAATAGACTCTCTATCTCATCACTCATCTTTTGCATCTAAAGATTCATTTTCGTTTTCGCCCCACAAATTATCAACGAAAATTTATGTTAGATATTTTGAATGCCGTTGATGAAACTCTCAGTTCATCCAAGCTAATTCATTTCAATCTTCAAAGGCCAGTAGTATGCAAAGAAATACCCTTTTCCGCAATGTTTTTCAAAAGATCCTTCCATATTTCTGCATGGCATTCTTAATGATCCGCCTATTTCTACCAATCGTCTGCCTCTTTGTGAACTGTGATTCACATTCCCATAGTTCTTCAAACAAGATTCTTTCTGGGTCTTTGACATCTGGATTCCTTAAACTATCCTCTCTGGGGAATGTCTTTCAATGATACGGTGCTTAAAGAGGCGCCAACTATTCTACTGCGACTTCTTTGCAGATGGCGACGGAGAAGCGTCATCATCGGAATGAAGACGTCGACAAGAGATCACGACCGAGGAGACATTTTCTTCTTTCCCCCATCATCTCCATACTCCCCTTCTCCCATCTTAACCAAGTGTCATTCACCCTCATTCTCATAATCTTTCCTTACTTACTATTGATAGTTTAAAATTTACTTTTATTTACCTATGGGAATTAGCAACGGCATTAATTGCAGGTGTGGATTAAAAGAATCATTTCCTTAAATAATAAGCATTTTACAAAAATATGCCATTCTTTCGTTCGATTCTGGATTTATATGATAATAATAATAATTTTTAAAATGAATTCCAATAACTCTAAAGGATTGAGGAAAGGTAAATTACTAAGCACGGAAGAGCCGTGTGGCTAAAACCCAAGGAATAACAGGTGTGAAAAATTGCGATATGATTGGGACTCAAACCCAGGTCTCCCAATTCCCGGGCAGGTATTCTAACCACTTAACTACCATTCCGCGTTTCTTCCACCCTTATTTCCCTTTTGATTTCTGGATTCTTTCGTTTCTTTAAACTGTTAGCTGTGAGTGGATTAAAAAAATAACAGGGTTCACAAAGCATTTCCCAAACAGTGTGGAAAAGACGCGGCATGGTAGGCCAGTGGTCAGAATACCAGCCCAGAAAGTGGGAGTCCAGTGTTCGAGTCCCAGTCATGTCGCTATTTTTCACATCAGTTATTCCTCTAATAACTCTTTTCCGCGAAAAGAAAACTGCTTGGAAGTGCTAAGTAAAAAAAATACTTTGATGGACTCTAATCAAGAACCCTGTTATTTTTTAGCTAACAGTTTAAAGAAACGAAAGAATCGAGAAATGGAAAGGAAGATTAGGATGAACGCTAACAGGGGTTGAGTGTGCAGATAAATCTATTCGTCGAATCCAATATTTCATTTTCAGTTTAGTAAGACTTTAAGCTTTTAAGTTATGACTATGACTGAAAGACTATTATTTATTCCATAGATAATAGGAATGGGTCAAAATTTTTTATATGTCCTTTTCCTTAAGGTGTGGAATATCAAGACAACAGATCACTATTAATCCATATTGATTCATTACGATCAGGATACATGAAATTTTAACAGAGGAAGACCGATTTCCATCGCTCTTTGGAACCACTTATATAGTTTTTTTAAAGAATTTTGAGATACATAGACAATTTTGAAATAGCGGAGAAGAATGTGCCTAACCCTCTTAATTTTGTATAGTAAATCGATTCGGAATTAATGATGGTTTGGGTAATCTTTTTTAGTATTCGTTACTTACGGACCCCATCTGTATGATTAATAGTTTCAAATACGAGAATAATGTAGAAAAGTGATTGAGATATTAAGAGATACTTTCGAATCTCCTGAAAGTATCGATCTCTCAAAAATCGGCCGTCATGCTTCATTCGTTTCCGCCACTCCACATTCACGAGAAGTTTATTTTATTCCATCAATAGAAATTGTAATGGGAAATTTTATTTAAACCCAATGCAAAAAAAGAGTTCTTTAAATGTAAGATTAAAAAAATATACGAATGAAAAAGTGTACATGTTCGAGAGAATCGGATATTTTTAAAATTTTGGAAGTAGTAATTTCATATATTTTCTATGCAGTCTAAAGAACATCAAATCTGAAAGACTTGGCGCAAGTGACGGTATTTTTCGAAAAATACTTCTTGTTTCATCAACAAATTCCCTTTTGGGAAGTCATTCTCTTCGCTGTACAAACAGAAACAAGTTTTTTTATGCGGTGGATGTATTTTATAAAAGGCAAACAAAAATTTGCACAGACGTTAATTACATATGGCAATTTAGTATCGAAATAATAGTTATACAGTGATACCTGGACTTACGAACCGCTCTACATACGAACTTTCGTCTTACTCCAACCGAAATGATATTATTATTTCTTTAACGGATACAGGAGGCCACAATTACACCCGTTTTAATAATTTGGACTATCAAAGACACAGAGAACACACGACCATTCCCTAACAGGAAAAATCCGACTAGCCGGGATTCGAACCCGGGACCTTGACGTTGGAGCGCTAGGCATGCTAGCACGATAACCACTCTGCCACCGAGGCCGGCCGTTAAAATAATAATGTAATGGAAAACTGGGTTTCTAGATAAAAACGTTTCGAGTTAAGAACTACAAACTGGAAAGTTCATAAGTCGAGGCACCACTGCACTATTTATAATTTTCTAAAGCCACATAATACCGAAACAACGACTGCGAATTAAAGCCAAACGGAAATAGCATTTTTGAAATATCACGAAAATAAAAGTCTGATGTTCTTTTTTTCGAAGCTTCATGCATAAATAAACAATAATCATATTTTATTCACAAGAAGTGTTTAGTTTCAGCCTATTACTTGGTTGTTTTTAGAATGTAATCAGCGATTGAAGTTGACGATGACGAAAAATTTATATCAATTATAACTTTTAAAAGTTGCTAAACCGAATATGAATGAAATGGGCCAAGCATCAAATCTAAATCACATATAAAAAACACTTATACTTACAAATTTAATTAGCAATGGAACTGAATATCACAAATGACTACACGCGGAAGATTTTGCATTCTAGGTTAGTGATTTCAAAATCACATCGAGAAAAGTAATTCAATTATCAGATACAAGGGATATGAAAGGAAAACAAGAGAAGATGAGAAATATAAGTTGGAAAAATAAGCAGGATCTGCAGCAAGCATCAGTAATGCTGCATCAGCATACGTGTATAAGATTTATTTGAAATTCAGTCACGTAAAAAGTATCAGACTGAGCTGTGTGTGCGCTTGACGGGAGGAAGGTTGGTGTGACATTCCTCTAAGGATGAACCGAGGGATAAAAATGAGAGGTTGAGAGATGCTGCTGAAAGGAGAAAGGCCTTATTTTAAACTTCTCCATTTATAAAATATAAGATTTATAAATTCCTTCATTTCATTCACATCGTGATTCGGCATTTAATTGCATGCATTTCAAGAATAATTTGTTGATAACTTAATTGTATGATCTCAAATTTAAAATTTCTGGTTTTTGATATTTATGAGGTACATTATTTTTTCAGCAGGCCGAATAAATTGGATGATCTACCACCAGGATAGTAAAGAAATCCTAGCACCAGGGAACGTGCACCTTTTTTTTCACGTCTTGAAACAAGCTGAGAAGTTCAAATTGTTTTGCTTCTTTAACTTATAACGTGAAGTGAAAATTTAATGGAAAAAAAATTATATGAAGATGTATGTCACTAAAGGTGAACGCGCTACCCACTTTGATATCCCTCCGATCAATATGTCTCCTCCCTCTGGCACTACTGCTATCAAAAACAGTCACACCTCATGTTTGGAGACTTAACCGAGAAATCGCTGAAGTTACGAGTATGACAATATTTTCTGATAAGCATGAAATTGTGGCGCGTACGTAATACGCTTTTAAGCGAATTCTGCAATGACTGGCACTATGGCTAGCGTAGCTCTTTATGAATATTTTGAAACATGATATGGCCGATAATAGCGATATGAAAGTAAAAATCTCGCAAAATTGTTCAAACGGGCTTTATTTACTAAGAGAAAACTCAACTGATGATGTCAATGAATGCAACGGCTAATAACGACTAAAGCAAAATAGATTGATTGATCATTCAATTGCATATTAAGTGAGCGCTACGTATTTCGAAAGCCTCTTGAGAATAAATTCCTCCTCGAAGATGAAAGGTTTTATTCCGGAGCAACAACCGATGTTTTAATAAAGATGTACAAATATGCTGATAGAGAGAGGTCTGAAAAATTTTGTTTTAGATACAATATCTGTCCCATTATGCTCATATATCGAAGGAAATGCAATTTTGTCATATAATAAAATCCAAATATCAGTAAGTACATGAAAAAGAATTAAAAATATAATACAATCATTTGCAGCCACTAATCGAAAACATGTGAACGGCATAACTTATTTGCATAAAAATAATGTCCAATGATATGAATGTATTATAACAACTTTAAATGCTTAGCGAAAAAGATGATTTATTTTTCTTTTCAAGCTATTATAAGTTTATAGCCAAGAGGCAATTTTCACCAATTTTTCAATGATGATCACTTGAAATATATTCGTTTATTTGATTCATAGATTGATAGATTTATTTTTAGAACCTTTCTGCTCGGATTTCGGAAATAAATATCCCTTGTAACCAAGGCAGGGGATTCAATCATTAAAAATAGAATTTCAGAATACACTTATAATTCATTTGATGTAAAAAATAATTCCTAAGGTTAAAAGGACATGAAAAAATGGCTGAATGGGTTAGAGTCGCCCGGCCAGGGGAAAATCCCGGTTCGAATCACGTTTATCAGTAAATTTTCATATCCGGTTATCCTAGGGAATTATACTAGGCGCATATCTTAGCATGAAAAGTTATCCTGATACCCTTCCTTTATAAAACAAAGTTATCACCTTAGCATCATAAGGGTATTTCATTTAATTAATTACTTTGGCATACCTCTAAATGATATTTCGTTTCGTTGATATCGACCGCAACTACTTCTTTATTGGAAAATAGGGATATTTGCGCATCCAAAATATATTCCCTGAAGCGGGAATGAGCTCAAACAGATGATAATCACCGAGAGTCTTAGAACACAATGTAGATAGAGGCGTTTTATTGTTACCTAAAATTGAACTCCTCAGATAACTGGAGAAGATTATTTCTATGCGATCCACCATCCTTGTCAACAACGGCGCCTTTGAATCTCACACATCAATACGAGAAGTGTACGTAAGTGGCTTATGAAAGGATGAAGATAGAGTGGGAGAAGTTAAAGGGAAAATTCTGACAGTTAATTGCCATATTTCCAAGGAGGTTGTCAACAGAAGAGAAGAGATATTTCCCCGTTTCCTTTGGAGAGCGTGGAATTTTCGTTTCGACGCGCCTAATGAGCCTTAACTGAATTCTACGGGGACAGGATGCGTAAAACAACGCGGAACACTGAGCGAGGGCAGGCCGCCAGAAAGAAGCCTGCATATCGCATGAGAAACTGATTCTCTTCCTCAGTTTATAATGAACCTCTCCTTTATCTCCCATCTCCATGAATCATTTTCTTTTTCTCTCTCGCCTCTTTTAAATCGTCTCGTTTTTGCGTCACCCTTTGCTGCAGTGCCTTTTTAAATCGGTCCAGAGCCTTTATAAATTGGTGTCAAAAGCCTATTTTTGGAGATTTTTTCTCTCGCTATTTGAGATTCACCGATGAAGCTTATCTAGTGCTCTCTATTGTACACAACTCTGTCTCGTTGTAGGGCTGAAAGTTAAAATGGTGCCATTTTGATAGCAAGATGATGGACTTTCACTCGCGCCTTAGGAGATCAGGATTTTAGCAGTCACAACTAATAAACCGAGATATCTAAAGCGAACGACACGCTATATTCGCTACTGATTTTGAAGAATTCTGTATCTGTATGCGTAGTATACATAGAACAATGTGAAGTAATTGTAAAGGACACATAACATGGACTTTCAAACTCTAATGTATGTACTTTGAAGATTTAGAAAACTAATGCTATGAACATAATTTCTACGACATTATTTTGATAATGAACTAAGCACCTAAAATAATTTTACTAACTGTTTCGGTGAATACGAATCTAAAATATTCCTCTTCCTCATTGGTCAATGACTTGAAATGTTATGGAATGCACCCTCCTGTCTCATATCCGCGACTTACAATAACAAATAAAGTTAGCTTCATGTAATAGTGCCGCTCGTTTAACTTCATGTACTACATTCCAAAAGAATATAATTGTTTTTTGACTCCTTTATACATTTTCCATGTTTAAAAGGAGGTGACACTTACTATGTTGTTTTTATACGTGAATTCATAGTCATTAGGTACATTTAAACTTAAAACTATTTTATCATCCTATAAATCCAGTATTAATTGTGATAGAGTTCATGTATGAGGGATATCCCAATGTATTGGAATACATTAACTGTCGTAGCATTTCTTTAACTGTCGCGATTGTGAAACTACATATGCGAAAACAGTCTTAGAACTTCGACCGTGTAGAAGAGTATGCATGTACGAGTATGTACAAGGGGTCGTCCTTAAAAGGATGTCATAATAAAGGGTGTCATAAATACACTTTATCACATAGGGTTTGAGCTTCATGTGATACTTTGTGACAGAGGGGGTTTCAGAAAAATCAAATATTCCGCAACATCATGTAAGTATGGCCCCTATATATATNATGAAAGAGATTTGAATATAACCCATTAATTTATAAATGTGTGTATATATATATATACACACATTTATAAATTAATGGGTTATATTCAAATCTCTTTCATGCTGTAATTTTAACGCTAGGTTGCTTAGAATTTACTGTCTCTGGAAAACAAACACATGGTTAAAAGCCTCCATTATTTAGTACATAAAATGGAATAAGAACAGAAAAGTAATAATTTTTCCAAACTTCTGCTGCTATAATTTGCATTTCATGACAATACATTTGCATTATTTAATAGTTGCCTGAAAGAATGCGAAGACAATGTACCTGATTAATTCAGGAAAAGAGAAAACTAAGCAGACAGCATACGAATTAAAGCACGGAAAGATCATTCCCGCGTTTCAGGAAATATCTTTTCATTTGATATTTCGCTTTAATCACAGCTTCCGTAATTTTCCATTCCGACAAGCTTCACATATAGTCCATGTTAATTTACTCGTACTGAATAGAATTAAATTTGCCGTGACGAAATATGGACGTTTAAAACCACCTAGCGTGAGGATCTCGCGGAATTTTCTTTCGTAAGAGCGTATCTTTCGTTTTTAAGGCATACAATTTTGGCGTTCGCTCGCTGAGTTAGGACTCAACCGGATAAAGAGCACTGCAGTGAACGATTGCGGCGATCCGTGTCCACGCGACGTGGTGGTCCTTAAGGTTAGGGTGAGAGCGTGCATTCCTTTTGCTTGAGTTAGAGCATCGAGGAATATTCAAAGGGCCAATTTCCACCACAGAAATTGCGTACGCCTTTCCAGACGTAAAGGAGGGTAATTGCAGACAAGGAAGCGTGCTGACTGTGGAGAGATTGCATTTCGAAAGATAATGTGAGGATTTGTGCGCATGAAGGAGTTAAAATGACAGACTGCTTCATTCCGGACATTTACATCTCGTTTTAGTGAAGATAGAAACGGTGATGGAAATTTCGGGTGACGGTACCACTCGTTCAACTTCATGCCCCGAAAGTTGAAATAAATTGTTCTAACTGAAGTATAAGTTGTAGGAAAGTCTATTTTTGTGAAAACACAGAATAGAATGAGTAGCAGAAAATATGTTGCATGTCCCCAAGTAATTAAAATTGTGATTAATTATCTTGGTTGAAGTATTAGAAATCAACTTTATGTATGAGGAATTAGCATTGAAATCTAAATAAGATATCTGAAGAATTTGGTATTGAGTATCATTGAGAGTTAATTTCGAAAAGAATATTTGAGGACGTTTTTGTGATATCATTAATTTATCTCCATATCTATATAACAGAAAAACAGACCATAATATGAATATAGATCATATTAAAATAGCGATAATATTGTCAGCGGTACCTGTAAAAAGGTTTAAATTTTCTAAAATATAGTTAAGGTGGAAACTTAAATGATAATGAAACAGATCTATACTTAATATCCATCAAGTCACGAAAACATTCCGTTCAGTATTGATGTAGAAATTTTGCTTTGTAATGTATTTTGAGCGGTCTAATCACTCAATTGTCTTACTAGTTATTAATGATAAAAATCAGGTAAAATTTTACTTCAGTATGCATGATATAAGAATATGTGTACGTATATATGGATTCTAAATTGTTCATAAATATTGGAATGATGATGAATTTGGAATGAAATTGGAATCTGTGATGAAAACAATATTCTTTAAAAATAAGGATGGGATTTTAAATTTAAAACACTCAAAGTAGGGAAATGCATTTCGTGGACATTTAATTAATGAAATTCTAGTAAAGTTCAAGGTTTTTAAGCATATGACTCACGCAAAAGAAAATTATTGAATAAAAAAATGTTAACATAGAAAAATAGAACTATTCCCACTAAAATTTTACGCATTGTAATTGTAATAAACATTCAGTTTAAATAAATCAAAACTGTAAAATGTAACTACATTTAATTTGGTTTTATGAAGAAATTTAATGAGGCTTTAAATCATTTCTATTAGGAAAAATGAGTGTTTTAAACTTTATCAAGTCGGAGAAAGAATCAAACCAACCTTCAAACCTTTAAGTTAACCATGCTTATTCAGTGCATTCGGAATTAAGCCTTCTGTGTTTGTAATTTTGCTACAAATTAGGTCATGACAATTGGAGGCACTGCGGTGGTACTAAGATCTTGTATGAAAAAATACGGCGGAAAGTTTGGAGAGTAATACGTCAATTCAAAATAATCATCACGCGCTGATGAGACGCTTGCGATTCAGAAAAGGTTTTTCATTCTTTCGTAAATGACTATTTCTGGGCGTTTCATAAAATTTCATGTGGAGTAAAATAAATGAAAGCAGAAGCGTTTCGTGTACAGGGGCTTCCATGGCGTACTAATGTTTCACAAAAGATTTCTTGTTATTAAACCGTGCACAAGATATGGAAGCTAGCTAATCCACGCGTGACAGGAAAAGTATTATTTTTAAGAGACAGAGGAGACTTGAATTGGCTTTCCTCTCCCGGACATCATTCTTCTTCGTCTCATGAAATTATATTAAGCGGATAGCAAGTACAGCGTTTAATTGGTATCGTTTCATCCAATTCGTTCTATGATCACTAAAAGGTCATTCCGGGAATAAATTGTTTGAAGACGACATTAAACCGCGAACGCGCGCACTATCAATGTATGCGCCACTTAATTCGGACAGCGCTCGATCTATAATTGAAGCGACCGACAAACGAATCTCAAACTGCACGCGCATAAAGAGATTAGCGACTTATGAGAGCGTGAAAGTTAACGAGATTAACGCGGGTTAAATAAAACGCGACCTTCTGAATGCGATTCCGGACAGCTTTTGTCGTTTCTTTGTAAATCCCCGCCCTGTCAACCGGCTCTGCATCAGAGACGTTCTTTTTCCTCAATCAGCGATCTCCCTAAAGGACGAAATTGCTTTTGACGCAAGCTTGCGGTTTAGTTTGTCGTCGGCACAACTCCCCACGGTTTCCCGGAATATTGGCTTGACCACGGGAGGCATTTGTGGCCAATGTGATTTAATGATGTAACTTGGAGAGAGGGCAGCGGAATAAAGGAGGCTGGAAGGCGGGAGTGGGGACACTGAATGCAAACAATCGCCCAAATTAGATGCAAAGCTCGTTTATTAAAAATTAGTGGAAGGGAAAATGGCTTTAGGAAAATGATTTTACAACATATTCGAGCCCATGCACTCAGTAAAATTTACATTTGGGAATCTCTCTAGCAATGAATTTTAAATTGAGAAAATTTGAGAGAAAGATAAAATGACCGGACGCAATGGTAAAATGGTTCACATTCCAAACCCAAACTCCCGAGTTCGAGCCACATCTAATCAGAAATTTATGGAAATGGTTATATAAGCTTTTCAATCATAATTATTATTAATATTTATGTAATTGGGATTATATTTTTGTTAGAGAAGTATTGTTATTGTTATTATAAATTTTACGCGACTTAATTGGATATAATATCTGGCAAGCAGTTATTAATTTGGACATTTAAAAAAAATCTATTAGTTCTTTCAACCAATTCGTTACAAATATACTACCCATATATTATTCTTAGGAAAAAGTATCTTAGGAAAGGAAAGGATATAAATTAGTTTTAATTAATTAGAATCTCTCTACTAAATCTATATATTACTCTCACATTATCTACCAATGTTAATACACTGGTTTCAAAAGGTATTCTAAAATATACACATTCTTATATTGATTTCATTACAATACTATTCATATAACCAGCGTAGACCAAACCTCTTCGATATACCGTATGCTAGAACCAACTACATGTTCCATAATCCTATATATCATGTGATGCGACTAGCTAATTGTAATCAGGATGTGTTTTAGATGACTCCTTGTTAATGATTTTTATATTTAATGACTTCTTATATTTATTTGAACTCTTTTTATTCATTTATATTGCATTGAATTTTGTATATTATATTTTACTTGTATTTTAATATGTGTGCCGATGTATCAGGTCTTATCTGATATAATTATAATGCTGCAGGTTTTGATTCGTTTTATTTTATACTTTATTACTTTGCTGTTTTCATAAATGTACCAAATCTCCTTGTAAAAGGGCGATTGCCTGTATATTGGTAAATAAATAAATAAATAAAGAAAACATTACCAGCCTTTCTTGATGGCTTTTTGAAATGAAGAAATACTCCTAGTATTTTATTTTCAGGATAAATTAACGCAGCAATAAAAACCTTTTTATAGTTTAGATCGTTCCATGACACGTATGATTCTTTATTTTTATCCAAAGAAGTAGATACACAAGTAAATCCTACGCAGCACAACTAAAATAAAAGGTTGTTCGACAAATTTTGCTCTCTGCAGATTCTGATCTAACAAAAATAGTATGCTCTCCGCACGAGAAAAAACTGGAACACCCATAATCAACCTCTTGGCTTATATGATTCGCTTGGCTAACGACCGATCGTTTATTCTCATGCAGGAAAAAGAAACTGGCACCGAATAACTTTTCTCAGAAATAGAACGAGGATCTTTTTACTGAATTCGATACCAACGTGAGTGCCATTCGCAGTGCTAGGAAGTAATTGGCAATCAATTTACAAAAGGGATTAAGAGCAACCTATACTATTACATTATATGTGGTATATTATGAGACTATAAAATTATGTGTGGTATATTATAAGTGTGCTCGGAAGTAGAGATGTATTTCAATATCTTCGGGATTTGATGCAAAAATCTCCAAAGGATGTATAGAGAGTAATATGCGAGGGTTAATTGGATATCATGTATAAAGGAACGATACTTTGCCGTTCCGTTTCGATGGACTTTTTGACCGTTAATCCGCAACTCGTGTTCCTGTATCGTCATGGAGTTATTAATTGGCAATTTTTGCCACGTGATCTTTATGCTTAACTATTTGTTCCAGTGAAACGAGGTAAATAAGGTATCGAGGTTAATCCCACCATTTACGGCATCGGTCTATAAATCACAAATCCTACGATAATCGCAATTTCGGCGAACTGACTCCAAAACGATGGAGTTGACAGATGTGTTGGGATGTAGAACATTTTTGAGATAACACAGAACAGAGGGAGTACAAGGTAGGGCTAACGACGAGCATGGGGAAGGAGTGTTGGGATATATGTTTGACATCCCCACCTGTGGCATGGCTCCGACGGCGTGGCGAATCATGCAAATACAGAGACGAAAATTTTGTGATGGGGACGAGAATAAAGTCGTTTTCGCTTGTGTGCAGATTTCATGTATGAGATGCATGAAATGGTGAGGGGAATACCGGAATTCCAAGAATTTTTGAACTTCGAAAAGGACTGCTTAAATACACCACGAATCAAACATTGTTGCAAAGAACCATTTAATGTACTTATACCGAAAAGGTCATCTTCCTGTTCTTATAGTTACTCCCGAATAAATATTTTTATTTGAAAAATATACGATATTTAACGCGCTTTTTGAAGTGTACGCCATCTCCACTCCACACCGTTTGAGCAAATGAATCGGTCCCTAATACTTTTTACGAAATATCATTAATAAGAAGTATTTTTATAAAAATATAACAAAAAAATCACTTATAAAAGTAACATATCACTCATAAAAATATCTATCACTTTGGTTTCGGTGATATCGAACTCTCCGATCATCGCAGAGATAAACATTAATAATTTCTTCTATAGGCTGAAGTGAAATAGCATATACTCACAAAAAACATCAGTCCTTAATTTGTCAAAATAAAGATTACATTTACCTAGGAAATCCCCATCGAAAGTTCATTTACAGTGGTTCATATCTAAATAAATCCCTTGTCAGAAGTCGGATGATATGAACAAAGATTTTAAAGGAGACGCTCTATCCATTATAACATTCCTTAATTTCCAGAACCCTGAGGTAAAACGATGATATTAACATAAAATATCTCACACTCCACGGAAAAGATAAGGAGAAAAAGACCTTAAATTTATAACTAAATTGTCCATCTTCTGGAGAAATAAATTCTAAAGGGAACGTTATGAATTAACATCAGGATATGAATCTAGATAAAGGATTTCGTTAAGTTTGTGATACGTGATTCATCAAATAAGGATGAGATTGGATGAAGGATGGCATCAATTGATGCCAAGTAGGAACGTCAGAGACAGATTTTGTTATAGAGAATTGGTAATTTACATTCTATTAGAAATAGATAGTAGGATTGAAAAAGTGGTATGTACCGATCATTAACAATTTTTTTATGCTTCACCCAAGATTCTCTAATTGTGACAAAAATTATGATACCCGCTTCTCCCTACGTTTTATTTCAATTTTAATTTTCTTGTTATAATATTCACAGGAGACACGCCGAATATTCAGTTCGTCTTCCTCTCCTGTTATTCAGAACTGACCAATAGGTTGTACAGTTAAATGACGAAGTTCGGACCTGTTTGATAATAAACTGATGTTTAGTAGATAAGATTATTATATATATTAGTAGTATTACTTTTCCGAATAAGTACGCAACCATTGTTGCGTTTAAATGCGTAAGATTTACATAAAGCGTTATCTGTGATACAAAGCCAGCGCGATATCTTTTGCAGAATCAACTTGGTTTTGTTATGACTTTAAACATTGTAAATGGGAACAGAAATGGAAGAAAGCCAACGTTACCTTAACGAAAAGCCTTAAAGCTCGTCCGTGATCCTCGTACGGATTGCGTGTTTTCGGTTGTGACATCTCTTTCTTCCGCAAGCGGGAGCAAAAGCTTAACGAACTCGCTCCTCATCCTTCCATCGCAGTTTTCAGTAAATGGCTCTGTTCTCGTTAGGGAAATAATTCGATCTGAGAAAAGCAGGAGATGTTGAAAGTCCTTTGACTTCTGCGGAGGGCAGGAGGTGGGTGATGAAAGAAAGAATGATGGAAATAGATACATATTTGGTCAATGATGATGGGGTTATACTATCTTGGAGGAGAGAAAGGAAGAAAAAAGAAGTGACACATAGAGAGGAGCATGAACTCCGGGTTGAAGGAAGAAAGAAAATAATTGTAATATGTGTAATTAAAGGATATTCCATTGAATGAATTTTAGGAAAATCATTTCAAACATAATTCTTATTACTTAGTAAATAACTGTAGATAATATCTTAGTAAATGCCTGTATGAGGAAGAAGAGATTTCTTGTCGAGATGAGAATATAAGTTAAATATTTTATTTGTCATTCATATGGCTGCACAGACGACAAAAATATTAAATACCAGTCACACACCCGAAATTATTGTTACATAGGAAGTGTAGAGAAACCATTCCACACCAAACGATACAGATCTAAAAATAATATTGAAGGTAATGTTTTCATGAATTATTTATTCTTCTAATAATTAGAACTCAGAATGAAAAAAAAATCGTGGAAGAATTTTCTGAAAATGGATGGAAACGAAAGATTTAAGCATATGATGGATATTCGTGTATCCTTTTAGAGAAAAGGAAAACTACACACGACGTAGAGGAAATAGTTAGAATAAAAGGTAATAGAGATAAATTGAGGAAATAATTAACACGATTAAAATTATAATTTAATAACGATATAAATGGAGCAAGAACTAAGACAGATGTAGTCTATAAACAAGAAATCAGTCCTAATAATATTAGTATGTTAGTAATTGAATTGAATTAGTCACTATTGAAAGTTAGTGTAGCTTTTTGGAAAAGGAATGAGTACTGAAAAAATAGCAAATTCTAAGGAAATTCCTATGATGATGAAAGGTGAAACGAATCTATTGATTGATGTGTTTTATATTTTGTTAGGTGAAACAGGCCCCGTGTTGTTCCATCAAACCTAAATTCTATCAAACATATGATACTAAGGTGCGACTCATACATATCTGTAAATAAAGAAAACGAGCAGCCTCGTGGGAAAAATCTGCGAGGTTGAAGGTTGTTGAAGAGAATGCCAATGGTTAAGGGAAACCTTCCATACTACTTGCCACACGTTGAAAGGTGGCTCGTAAGGCATGAGTATATGTAGTCGTAGATAGAAACATAAAAGCGAGGCAAATAAAGAACTTTTGGGCTTATGGACCCACCGGGAACTAGAATTCACGAATGTTAAAACACGCCCTTACGTATATACAAATAAATAAAATAATTAAAATGTTTAAAAGAATTGCAGCCGGATATATGCGCCAATTTAACTTTTACTAAGTCAGTAACTGTTTTTTTTACGTAATTTAATCGCTGTCTTACCGCGTCTGATAAAACGCACGAATATATGGAAAGAAAAAAACGGTAAATAAAACTGGTACGAAACAATTAATGGTAAGCTGTGGAATAGAAGAGCTATGGTAGAGAATTAAAGATGAGAAAATGAATCTTACTATTGGCCATTTCTTCCGATATTAGTATGATAACATGCATAGGCAAATGGAGGAAAACGAGGGACATTAGTGGGACAGAAGAAGGATAGTAACAGAGGAAAAAGAAAGCGTCTGGCGATGGAAGGAACAGCTGAGGGAAGAAGGGGATGTTTCGTGAGAAAGGGGGCGTGTGCTGCGAGGAGAGTCATGCTACACGCTTCGTTAACGAAACCGCACCTGGCAATCGATCACTCGACGCTTAATTGGCTTCACTCATGGCCACATGAGATGGATGAACCGACGCCTTGTTTTCGCGGTCGAACTGATCAAAATCTTCATGCTAATCCTGATTCTGAGAGAACGCTCTTTAAATAGCTGAATGCGATTCGGAGATCTTTAACCTATTTACGGTATTTTTTATCATTTCCTCCCTATGATGTGTTTTTGAACGTAACAAAAACGTAAATACATAAGTTTTAAGGTATACTCTTCTTAGAAGGCAAGCTAGAAAAAACATTCACTTTCTCCATATTTTCCTATCTCTTCGTCACTCCTCCGCTTCCGGCATATTGACACGTGATTTAGTACATAATAGCTCTAATCAGGGGCGATTCTTCTCTTGAGCATCTATTACATTAAAATAGCATTTTATTTGACATCCGCACCATTTTGTACGACTCCCATATTCATTATATAACACCTTTGGCTTTCTTCTTCCAGCTTTTCTCTGTCCACCTGTCCAAACCTGTAGAATACTCAAGGTTACAAGACAGATAAAAAATGGGGTATACTCAGTGAGACTATCTTTCATATACAAACAAAATCGTATTTGCATTCTTAAGAATAGTAATGGATGTTTTTGTATTGAAATAGCTAAGATTTTCGGAAGTAATTTGTTTTCACGCAAAAATGTGATGAACTTGAGGATATTTTGATTGCTCATTTGAAAAATTCATTCCATTTGATTAGATCTCAGTGTACATTTTCCTTTATACCTGAAAATTAAATCTTATTCGCATTGATCTAAGAGACTTTATTCGTATAAACCTCATTGAAGAGTAAAATTATCCCATTTGATTCCTCGCAGCAGTCTCCTCCTAAACTTCTCATGGCTACTCCACCGATTGCTAAGACTAGAGACTTCTTTTTCATTCCTCAAAACCGTCCGCAGTTGAAAATCTTAGGGAATGAATGGTTTTTATATAATGCCCAAATTAAAGAAAATTAATGCCATTTGGAAGGAGCATATTGTTGCAGGGTTTCAAAGCGCAGAAGTTTCCAAGGTTGAGCATGCAAAGTTCCTACTTCCAAACTTTCGCTATTGGCCTAGATAACTTCCATTAGCTTCTCTCGGAAGACTTGTCTCTTTAGCCTCTGGAATAGAGAGATCAAACTCGGAAAATGGCGACACAGACAAAAAATTGCAGCTTTCTTCGTTCCAGTGGCATGAAATCTTAACTTGAATCGTTAAATAATTTAATTCAATAAACCATAAGAAACAGGAAACTCTTTCTAGCACTAAAACGCTGCAATTTTTTTTACATTATTGCGATTTACTTCCAACGTATTTCAAATGGAATGTATATTTGGAAGTCAAGGAACAGTAAACGTTGATCATTAATGTGCTACTGATACTCATCAACATTTTTTCTCATTGTATAACAGCTAAAAATGAATATTTATGATTGCAGATTTCTAAGTAACACTAAAATTTAACCCAACGCATAAGAAAGTTTCATAAATTCCTAATTTTTATATAGCAAAACAAATTTATTTAACCCCAAGGAATTGTATTTCGTGTTTTAGAATCCTTTCTATTAGAAGTATTAGGTTTGTCCAAATGATTTTAATGATCATTAATTTATAAAGTCCCAAAGTTTAAAAAACATTTTACAGTTTAAGTTTTAAAAAAAATTCACAAAATGCAGTATTTGAGGTAAGCTTCGAAGTTATCTAGCTCAATCTGGAAAATGCATGATTTATTAATTCCATACTTCTTCCGTGCCCTACAAAATTTCATTATTCTCTGACTAGTAACTCTCCTTTCTTTGATTGATAAGTTCTCATTCAGGATATCACAATTACAACAGAAACTTAATCTTCGGCAAAATAGGTCATAAAATAGAGATTCATCTTAAAATATCTCTGGCTGTCAAACTCTCTCAAAAACTGCAGATTAAAATGTTTAAAACCTTTCTTTACGTAACTAGAACTAATCCATTGCCCAAGAAGCCTTTCCTGTCAAAATCGATCAACGATTCATTATTTAATTCTAAAGACATCCTCTAATGCTAGATGTTCAGAAGGCCTATTCTCCATTTAAGCTCATGTTTTCGTTTCTTATTTACTTTGCTTCTTCATTAGAACAAGAAGATGAAACTTCAGATCTTTGAAATCTTTCTTAACGTAACTAGAATTAATCTATTTTCCAAGTAGCTTCAGCTCTTTTACCCGTCAACCTATCAGCGATTCATCATTTAATGCAAAGGAGATGGATAATCTAAGACGAGATGTTTTGAAGCCTTCTCATCTACCAAGTTATTTAATATTTTCTATTCTTATTTAATTTGCTTTTTCATTATGTTAGGGAGGATTAAAGAGGCATTATAGAAAGATTAATAATGAATTAAGGAGAACGACTGACAAAGCTCGAGAAGAGTGGATGAAGGAACAGTGTCAGGTAATTGAAAATCTGGAAAAAGAAGGAAAATTAGAGGAAATGTACAATACCGTAAAAAGGCTAACTATGAAAAAAACAAGAGCTATCTAAGAAGCTAAGAGCAAAGAAAGGTATGAAAGATGAACAGGGAAGGATTAGAACAGAGGACGAGGACATAAAGGGAATATGGGAGGAATATATAAAGGATCTATACTGTACAAATGACAGAGGAAGAGAAGTAGAAATAAAAATAGAATCGAGGAATTATGAGGAAGGGGAGAGGGACAATGGAGGTCCAAAAGTAATGAAAGAGGAGATAGAGATGGCAATAAAAAGAATGAAGAATGGGAAGGCAGTTGGAGGAGACCAAATACCAGTAGAAATTCTAAAGTCCTTGGGGAAGAATGGTATGGACTGGCTTACAAATCTGATTAATAAAATCTATGATACAGGGGAGTGGCCAGAAGATTTACTTAAACCAATAATGGTGCCAATACTAAAGGAAGGTAATGCACAGGACTGTAAATACTACGGAACTATGTCTTATTTCACATGTGGGAAAAGTTATAACCAACGTTATACGAAAATAGAAGAAAACTTAGAGGAAGACCAGTTCGGGTTCCGCAAGGGTAAAGGAACGAGAGATGCTATTGGATATATGAGGATGTTATCGGAAAGGGTGTTAGAATTGAGCCGAGAGATGTGCGTCTGCTTCATTGACTATGAAAAAGCTTTTGATAGGGTAAGGTGGGATATCTTGTTAAGTATCTTGGGAGAGATAGGCATAGACTGGAAAGACAGAAGATTAATAAAGCAAATGTACATCCATCAGAAAATAGTTGTAAGAATTGTGGAAGAGGAAACAAAGGAAACCACCATAGGAAGGGGAGTCAGGCAGGGATGCTGTCTTTCACCATGTTTTTTCAACTTGTATGCAGACAAACTACTGGCAGAAACTCTGGAAGTCACAGGCGGGATAAACGTTGGAGAAGAGAGAATAAAATTCATCAAATACGCGGATGATCAGGATATAATAGCATAGAATAAAGAAGAACTTCAGAATATGATGGAAAGAATATGAAATAAGAGTGAAGATTATGGAATGAGAATAAATAGAAAGAAAACAAAAGTAATGAGAATAGCAAAGTCAGAAGGACCCTTGAATATATGGTTAGCAGAAGAAAAGCTAACACAAGTAAGTTCCTTCAAGTATTTAGAGTTTAATAGAAGAAAATGGTAACTGTACAGCAGAAATTAAAAGTTAAATTGCCCAAGGAAAAATGGCATTTAATAAAATGCCATTTTTCTGCTAACAGCAAAAAAAATCAATGTTGCTACTAGGAAAAGATTCGCGAAATGCTTCATATGGGGCATTGTTCTGTATGGAGCCGAAACGTGGACCTTGAAGAAGAGAGAAGAAAAGTATGTAGAAATCTTGGAAACATGGCTCTGGCGAAGATTGAAAAAGATTAGTTGGAAAGACAAAATTAGAAATGAAGAGGTACTGAGGAGGATTGGGGAAGAAAGAAATATTCTAAAAGAAATTCAAAAAAGGAAGGCAAATTGGATAGGTCACATTTTAAGGAAGAATGGAATACAGAAAGTGATAATAGGAGGGAAAATAGAAGGGAAGAGAGGAAGAGAAAAGAGGAAGTATGGAATGCTGGTAAACATCAAAGAAGGAAGGACATATGTCGAGATGAAGAGAAATGCACAAAACAGAATGCTGTGGAGGCAACAGTTTCGTTGAAACCTGTCCAAGGACAGAATGACCGAAGAGAGAGAAAGAGTGTAAAATCTGAATAAAAACACACGAGTTTACAATTCTGAACTCTTTCACTCACTCAGTGATCTCATAAAGAACCGAAAATATTTAGCCATTCGATACTAATAAAATGCGTTCGATGTACCAAATATTTTTAAGAAAGTCGTTCATGTTACTTTATCATTTTCTCAGAATAACCTACAATCTCAGATATAAGGTCTACTTCCCTTACTATAAAGCTACTATACTAGAGTTTTCGATACAAGATAGAGTTTTCGATTCTTTCGTGAACTTCCACTAAAAAGTAGTAAGATATAAATTTTCTAAAGATTAGAAACGTGCTTTTCTAAGAAAACGGCGGCTTAAGATTTTGCAACTTGCATGAGCATGGGAGGCAATTCCGTTTTCATCCCATAACCTCAAATTTAACTCTGCAAACACTTCTTACATTTACTCACACTGAGAAATCGCTACCAAATGAGACGCTTCGTCAAAATGAGCATTCGTCATGGACATTCAACTTCAAAATATAATATTTTTTAAATGTAATGCTTGGTATTTATTTTTTAATGCTCTTAAAGCCGACACAATTTTCGTACTCCGCAATTGATTAACCCTCATACTGGAAGCCTTCTCGTTCGAATAACAAAGGTTTTTCTCTGATATTTTTCCTTCGAAGTTCACCTTAAAAAAATATCGAACTTTCCGGAAGACATCCACCTATATTTAGTCCAAGTTCGGTCTACTAGCGGAAGCGTTCTAAAGAATAATTTCCTTCTCTTTCCAGTGACTCAGTTGTGCCGTTTTTCGCCGAGGAAATTGTTTTCCGCCTTCTGGATCCTCAAATGCGCACATTTATTCTGTAAAACGGAACCAAAGATTGGGAACTCGGTGTCAATTTCCTACCGCTCCAGCGTCTTCAGAATTACTCCCTCCCTCTTCTTTACCCTCGCCAAATATCCTCCGCTGTCTTTAAACTCAATGTATAAGCTCACTTCCTTATATTCACCGATCATCCCTTTATATATAAATCATTAATCAAATAAACATAATATTTCATTGCCTCAGAGTTGAGACAAAGCTCGTGGACTTTATCATTACTTACTTCAGATGACTAAAATTTTGTTTTACATTTCTTTAGGGTAGTTTTTAATCATTTTTAGGGTAGTTTTTAATCCCCATATATTTATTAGTTCACTACTACGATCTTTTTCAAGGTCGGATGCATACATCTAAGCCTAGGGTGTTTACATAGGCCATGTATGCTCTATCAATCTATGTACTCACAAAGTACCTAATATACTCTTCATAAAATATAAATCCTGCGATTACTTTGCGGGTAATTTACGGGAAATCAGGTATTTAATCTAAAGAGAGAGGCATATCCCTCGCAAAACTCTGGAATAAGAACATATAAGAGTTGTTATAAATAGATTCTCTCGTCTCCTTTATAAGGTGGTCAAAAGCATGATCGAAACGATAAATAATAATTTGACTCGGCATTTCTTTCGTTCATCGCAATATTTCTGCTCAAATAGGTAATTCCTAAAGCTATTTTCCTCTTTTTTTCACAAGAAAGGTCCATTTAATCTTTTAGTCTTTAATTACTCCTTCCTCTTAGTAATTACGTGTAAACTGTCAAAATTATGTTTTTTCTTCTTGCATTAATGTGACAATTTGGACTTATGAGAGACTTCACGACTTCATTTTCATAGCGTATTGTTTATCTTCACGATAAGCGGTACTCATATGGGTTTTTACCAAAGTAATAAAGATCTCATCTAGTCTTGGAAAGAGCTTTAAATTTCTTCGGCGCATTAATGGGTTTAAGAAAAATTTGAAATATTACTTCGATCACAATTGATAATCATGACAGACTTCATGTAACAGCACAAAAGGAGGTAATATGGCTGTGAAGAATTCATATTACTATGGTATCACCACAGTTTTATGGATTACGGGCTGAGGGAAATCTACATCATTTAATATTTATCTGCAAAAATATAAACAAAAAAGATGATAAATAATCATATACGATTATACAATCAGGCAAGCTGCATGTTTTCTTATTAACAAAGGTAAGCATAAATAAAGACTGCAAAATGTAATTATTTTTTTAAGGTGCTACGCCAGCTGAGGCCATTTTACGCAAATTGGCACTCACCAATAAACGAACCTGGAACAGATTTCACGAAAGGCGAATGCGCTACCCACTTGGCTATACGGGAGAAAGTTTCCAAAAAAATTTCAATAAATTTAAAGCCTCTTCGAGAATTTTATATCTATATCCCGTCAGTTATTTTATGATCACGAAAACATCACTATGAGTAGGAATATAATTCTGTGGAATACTAGGTAGTAACCGTTAAAAGTGCTTCGACGGCTTCAGTCATTTCGCACGTGGGCCCTCACTGGGAATCGAACCCGGGACCGCTTTCACCGATTTCGAACGCGTTACTCACTTGGCTATCCGGTTTCAAGATGATTCTTAGTGGACTATTTAATGTTTCATTTTTTACACCTCCATAAATGAAGAAACTCAACAAAGTTTAATTAATGCAATTACATTCACGCAAGCTTTAAGATTTTCAAAGAAATGTTTTTTGAAAGTCCATAGAAACAAGTGGTTCAAAGTTCTAGAAATAGTTCCTCAGCGATTCTCTTCCAAGGAGATAAGCCTCAATTTCCGTTCTAACGGTGAATATCGAGAAATTTACAGCAATTAGAGGCGATTCTAAATGGAGAAATCGGAATATATATTATCCATAAGAAAACCGTTATTTTTATTGGCAAAATCATTGTATTACCATTCTAAAACCAACAGGAAAACAATGGAATTGGAGAATAAATGCAATTCTGCCGAGAATCATTCTTACATCTTTTCCTCTCGACCTTTAATCGAGTAAACTTAACACACACCCTAGTGGCATTCTCGCCATGATCGTATAATCTTAAACGCACGTACTTCTCCTTGGCGAAGAAAGCCATTATCCGCAGCCCTTTCCTCACTCTTCTTTATTAATAAAGGAGAATTCTCCATCCTCTTTTTTGTTTCTTCCTCTTGCCTCACTTTTTGTGTCCTCGTTATCTTTTTTTTTCGCCGGAGAAACTTTTTTAAGGAGCGAAATTAACCCAAAATGGCTTTTTGGAGCTCAATTCGTCCCTTAACGTTAACGAATGACAAAATTAGGGCCCGCTATTATTACGGTAATGAAGACCGTTAAGTTTACAACTTAGAGGAGTTGTCTTCGGAGGCTTGCTTTCAACAAGAACATTTCCGATAAGCTACAGCGGAAGTTAATGACTTTTTTGCACCATCTTAATGAAGAAGCGCTATTTACATCTAATTCCACTATAGAATTGTTGGAGTCGTGAGTAAATTCTGAGAAATCATCCTCTGTCTTTACTGAGGTCGTTTATTCTGGTCTTTTCATATCATAAAATGCAAATATATCAGGCAATTAAATAGGGAAAGGGAGTGATAAAAGGAATATCCCGAAGAAATCTGGAGCAGTTAAAGGAGTAGGAAAACAAAGAGACCGCAATAAAAATGAATTGCATTCTCTTGCTGATAAAAATTCCGACGAAATCGAGGATTTGCTTTTAATAAAGCTTGAAGTAAGATATGCATTTTGCATCTTAAAAGATTCATAATAATTTAAAGAACAATCTTAGTACGATTCTTCAACTACATTTGAAAAACAAAATTAGACAAAAATTGGTATTATTTACTGACAGGGACAAGCAAAACTCAATGGACGACAGTTAAGCCAAGGAAGGAGAATACCGAGGGATCTCCAGATTCAGACATTTGGAAGCTATGAGGCTTATGTCATATNGAAATTGGCACTTTGAGCATACGTAGGTATTAATACCATATAAGCCTCTTCCTACTTTGGGGAGATATTCTGATGCATAAATATGAGGGGAATGTTTCATATAACGTTTGCTTACATGAATGTGAAAAATCCCTGATGGCATGGAGAATCCCGAGGGAGCTCCAGATTCAGACATTTGGAAGCTATGAGGCTTATGTCATATGCAAGCATATCCTATGATTACACTATAATGATAATTATAAAAAATTAATGCCAAGTAGTATTGCAAACAACTGTGTTGAATACTAACAATCGGAAAACTCATAACAAATTAATTCCAGCGATATTAATAGGAAAATGCTTTTAATCAAAAGGGGGAACAAAGATTGACTGCAACCACAGATAATATTAACACATGCGACCGGTTTAGAGGGTTCAACCTTACCATCAGGCAACTGCAACAATTCTATGACTATCCATATTATTGATGGGGCGAAGGAGACTGGAGGAGGAGTGGAATTGGAAAAAAGAGGAACAAATGATGAACATGAACACATTGCACTTAATTGGCACAGAAAGGGAGTGCATGGGAAAACGCAGACGTAAGCGGGATACACGGAGTTTCGGCGAAAAGATATTCATTGACTAGGTTCATGGAATACCTCGGTTAACATTAGATCTGTAATTACTTGAACGAGACGACAACTCAAACGAGCCTCCCTTTGTGGTCTAGTTCGAGGATGGCAGAGGAAAAGAAGGCATCGTAGTTATTTATTAATAATCTGCCAAAAGAGAGAATATTGAAACAGAGATGTCAATTATTCCTTAAGCCATTCCGGGAGTACTTCAAAGTTCACATGGTGACTAGAGGTAGAAATCACCACATTCCGGAAAAGAAGGACCCAATACTGAGAAGGACCCAATTCTGTGGCTGAGTTATCATCTTCGTATTCTTCGTATCCCTGAAGATCATAGCTTAGCTATTAAAATACGTATTGGGTTCTTCCCATAATGGGGTTTTTCCAGCGTTTGGAGATTTCCTTCCTCTGGCTACCGCGTGAGCTTTGAAGCAGCCCACTAAAGGCTCACATCTATATTAATACTATGCAAGCTGCATTTCGGCGTGTGGTAGGGAGTGTAAACACCAATCATTCGAGCTGCTTCTTTAGCTTTCTGTTGTCGCGTATAGTTCGAGAAAAGAATTAATCCTTAAAACGACTTGTCCTAGCATCTATACTCGTATCTCTTATTTTATCCTTATTGTCGGACCAGCCGAAGTAGCTGGGGGTCGCATTACAACGATTATATCTTCCGCAAATGTACTTTCTCTGAATGTATCAAGCAATCGTAGTTTGACTTATAATCTTCTTTTTTTCAAGGATTCCCAGCCTGATTCTGCGTCTATTTCGCAACGTATGCTTTATTATCATATAATTCTTTAACGAAACGTATCGCCTTCCGCTGCACTCTTTAATTAACGGGTATAAGAATCCAGTTACTATTATAATAATAATTGCATTTGTATCGCAACAGCTCAAATAAAGTTTCGACGTTTGAGAGTAATTCCAAGCTAAATTATTTGGACGAAAATATTTAGCGTATAACTTCTACCTATATATGGAATACAATTAAATTTTCATGTATGGCGTCAACTTAGGTTTCTCGTTATCCATGACGTAAACAAGGCCTGAGATGACGTTACTAACAGGAGGCGCTCAAAATGAAATTAAATTGTTCAAGGAAGAATATCTCACGGTTCATCGATCAAGATGAGCCTAGCCTCCACATTTATCTTGGCGACGCGATTCACTGATGCTGAGGGATGTCTTTAATCCGATAGCCATACTCAGATTTCTTGATTTCTGATGATTTAGGCCGAGACTTTTACGTGGGAGATTTTCTCCTTCTCCGAACCGTCTCTCGTTTCTCATTCTCCCTTAATTAACATTCCATTGTTTCCCCTTACCCTCTTCCGCCATTGCTCAAGAAATTTCAGATGCTCAAGAGCCCTCCACATACACGTTCTGTTGATGATAGACAAGCGAGACGAAGCGAAAGGTCTAGGTTGTAAGAAAATGAATTTTATGGAGGGGAATTTGAAGCCGAAGGAAAGCGCAGCTGCTCCAATTACGCAAAGATCTACATAGATTTCATTTAATGGGCGAATGGAAGGACGATAAAAATTTACGGAGGATTTCGGCAGAATCCAGTTATCCGAAGTCATTTAGAGTGTTTATTTCGCCCGGAGGGTTGTAAATACTCCTCGAATTCCTCATTTCGAAAGATGCTCCTTATTAGACTCGGGAAGGGGAGATTCATTGCCACGGAATATTTCACGTTTACCTTTCATTTGCCTTGTCTGGTACTGAGAAGCCGATTAAATATAAATTACCCAATTAAAGTATCGAGTGTATTTCTTCAACTAAACCTTCCGATTAAAATGGTAGCTTTGTTTATACCTTATAGTTGGCTCTATTGGGATGACGTAGGAATCAAACTATACAGTAAAGTATTTGAGAAAAGCAATTACCTCGAAGATGACGAGTTTTAACTCGATGATGACAGAAGGAAAAGGAGCTATTTCAGATGCAGTAAAATCTTAATCTTATACCCAAGTCACTCAAGAGAGATAAGGTAGATGAAGGTTATGATGGGATGAAAAGTCCAATAAACTTATTCTTCTGATAAAATAATTTAAAATCCTAGAACGTATTAATGATTGACTAAACTTAAGAACTCCTTATCAACCTCCATGGAACCTTTCTGATTGTCTTAAAAAATCCTAAAACAGTATCCGGATCATTCTTTATGCAAATCTTTACGTAAATCTTAATCAATCTTTTTAGTTTTAATAGGTATTCTATGCTATACGTTACTATTGAGTATTTATTAGGTTAACTTAGCGTATGGGCATTCATTACTACATTCACTATGAACTAGCGAACTTGCAATATGTGAATTATTTAATTAAATGAATACAAAATTAAATATAAAACAAAAATGTCTTAAGTTTTAAGTTTAACCTTTGATTAAGGATGTGGCTAGTTTAGATAGATTGAGGAATCAGTATTGCCAGATTTTTTTATGCTTATTTAAAATCTTTGCAAAGTTAAACATGTTGAAGCAACTTTTGAATAAATGAAATATTCATATATAATGTCTTTTTAGATTCAATTGTATGCTATGTAACACCGATAGTAAACTTTTGACGAAACAGAAAGTACTTTTTTCTAATCAAAAGTGACAATTTTACCGCCATAAGGATTTTCCTCGGAAATAAACAAACTTAATAGGATACGATCTATTCTGAATAAAAAGTAAGCGAAAATAGCTTTTTTTATTAACAGACGACGTAAATAATTCAGTAAAAGTGAGAATTCTTTATTACGCCTACTTTTTATTTTAAAGTAAGTGTTAGGTGGTATACTGAGAGGGAGAAGATTATCTTTTCTTCCTGCCATCGCAGAGATATCGATAATACCTCTCAAAAGAAGGCCCATCAAAAAAAATCTCTCGTGAATAAGACGACAACTTGGGTCAGATGGATGACTTGCATGAAATTGGCACTTTGAGCATACGTAGGTATTAATACCATATAAGCCTCTTCCTACTTTGGAGAGATATTCTGATGCATAAATATGAGGGGAATGTTTCATATAACGTTTGCTTACATGAATGTGAAAAATCCCTGATGGCATAGACGCCAGCTTACTTGGAGAGAAGATGGAGGGAATATTGTGTTGAGTTGGACAGCGCGCGAATTTCAGCGTAGAATATAGGCTTTTCTAAAGACGTAAGACGCTGCATAGCATGTAAGTTCTCTTCAAAGAGAGCACATTTGCATACATAAGACAGAATCAAACCTTTGATTAAGGATGTGGCTAGTTTAGAAAAAATATTTTCTTGAATTCCGAGATACAACAATTAATTTAGTAGGAATTTAATTTAAGAATTTAGTTGATTATTTCCTGCATTGAATTAAAATTATAGCGAAACTTAAGGAATGACCCACTGAATATTATTACATAGTCATAAACTATAGCCACTTTACAACTTCCTCTTATTGTGGGAAATTTTCGCGATATTTCCACCAGATTAAATATACTACAGAACACGTAATTTATTTTATAATATATTGTATAATAACTCTACGCTATATTCAATGTGGTGTACATTCCTGCTAAGATTTCCCACACTTAATAATCTGAAAAATAACGAAATATGACAAGATGCAAGTTGAATAGAATTGGTTGCCTCTTATTTCCTTTTAAGGAACAGTAATTCGAAACATTTAAATGTAATTTTATCCAAAATATTCATTTTTCTTTTATATCACTAGATATTCCTGTCTGAATAATATTATACTTTCATTAGGTCCCATAGACTTGATTTTAGACAGGAATCAACTTCTTCTGTCCTCTTGTATATTCATGTAATCAAAATAAAATTTTTTTCTGTCTTCTTTTTAAATATTCGATCGACGTTCAGAAAACGCAAATTCATTGATACTATTTATATGCTATTTATGCTATATTTATATTTACTAATTATACATATAATATACTATTTATATATTTACATAAAACAGAATGTCCATTTGAAGGTGGACGTTAAAGACCTAAATACTTACACTTTAGATATGTTTAGATTAAATAAATATATAATAAAAATAAGTGGATGAGAAATGAGGTTTATAGATTTTCGTTAGTGGAGGTTCCAAGAACTAGATATCTTCCGAATTCCTTCCATAGTAAACACTATTGTACACGTACAATCCTTAAGTATTTTAATGGCCCTTACATGTTTATCATATAACTTGACTAAAACTCACCCAATTATTAGTACCACCCAGCTTTGCAGACAATGAGAGTTTCATCGAAGATGATGTTTTCGAAATCCTATGATTTTATGAACGTCACTAAATTAAGTCAAAGTAAGCAATCTATACTTGTAAGGAGATAAAGCTCAACGTATCAAAACATTAGACAATAATAAAAACTGCATCAAATGTAAAATTTATTACTGTGTTCGATAAAATTAATTTCCTCTCTGCATACTCTGTTATTATTCGTGTACTTATTATCAGACTCATGCATGACTTGACTTGTTTTTTATTTCACCTGGGGGAGATAAATACAAGCGGCCCCCTCTTCTCCTGCCCCAGAACTCTAGGATAATTCAGAGATATTAGTTACATTTACAAGTCAAGCACACAATAAATAAATAAATACACAAATAAGTACAAAAAATGTTTATTCACAAGCATTCGTATAAATGCGTATTCATGTAGGGGAGAATGCTAAAATCGCCATAGAAAAAATAATAACGAATATGTATAGGTTACGTTATATGCAACGAAATGTAATCTATTTACTCAAAAAGCTCCGTTTAACGGTCCTCTATTCCGCTACTTCACTGAGTGGAGACACGGAGTATCGTAGGATGGATAAGAGGGAATACCTGGCGAATGTTAGGAGGAGCGATAGAAGAGGCGAGAGAAAGGGATGAGTGCTTTTATGTAAGTAATGGCTCGGACAGCATGTAACCGTGGGGGTGCGAAATCCGGCATTCTTTTTGTTTCCTTTGAGGGAAAAAGATGGTGGGGAAGGGGGAAAGAACTGAGTGGGAAGTGTTGAAGGATGGGGCGAGAAAGGGAAAGAATTAATCTTTGACAACGGGATACGTTGGAATGCGAGAAAGATTAAAAAAGCAGGCTCCGTAAGGAAAGAGGAGTATGGGTTGAATGTTCGAGAGATAAGAGAGTTATACGACGAGACTCTGTGTGTGTCCATACTGTCTCTTTAGGTCTAAACCTGCGCATGCGGAAAAGACATTTTCAGCCACTTGTTCATACTTGGGTTTACCCCTTTGACCTTTGATTGAGGTGGGTTCGGACACAAACTGTGGAGACACATCTGTCATTCTCTGAGAAGGGCTAAGGTTGGGTTAAAGAAACCAAAAATGCGAAAAGAACTTCGGGGATTTATTAAATTAGGATAAATCTGCGCAAGAACTTCCAGAGAGTTCAGTTACTAACAATCGAAGTATATATTTTATATGTCTATGAATGAAACCACAAATATATATCATAACTAAATGGAAGAATTAAAGTACTCTCGTTTTCCAATCGATGTGTACCTACTCTCGATTTTTCAAGACAAGAGGTCGCAAAACTAAGGCTACCGGACCAAATCAGGTTTAACGAAGCCTGCAAATGCATTGGATACAACAGAAAGATTTTTAAAAAATATAAATTAACAATTTCCATGAAAGTAAAGGATAAGGTGGTTTACTTTGTATATTGAGGTGTACGCTCTAAAATCCAAGGATACATTTGCAAGGTAAAGGATAACAAACCCAAACATGATGGTGATATTTTTCGTATTTGTTTATTCTTGGGTATCTATATGAAATCATTGTCGCCCATATGTGATCCAATTAAGAATATCTTCTATATGTAACAGCATTTTGCTCTCTTATTCTTTCTTATATATACGATACGCTACATATACGATATATACTCTTCAGATATTGCCAAATTACAACTTACTTAATTTACTTAAGAGGTCTTCCTTAACAACCTTTAGTACCCCTGCTATAGGATAGTACAGCAAATTTGGGAAAAGGTTTAAGATTAATGATAGACAATGATAACATGTGTAAGAAATATGATCATGAGAAGCAGAAGCATTATAGCGATGATATTAATTTACAGAATACAGTGCTAAGACCAAAAGGAATTCCGTTGGTGATATCCACGAGGCTTAACCATTACTCAATGCAAGATCTTGTAAAATTAACACTATAATGCAATTATTAGATTCCTGTGGGGTTTCCCTCATTTCATATGCATTAATATCATAAATAAATAAAGTAAAAAGTTTGAAAGTTCGCTAACAACCCTAGAACGAAAAGTTGTACAACTTTCAAAATTTTCACATTATTAAAAATGTACGCTTCGCAGATAATAGGCTATGATGTATCTACTGGCCTCCGGTTCGACCACAGGGGAGGTTAATCGTTTTCATAGTAAATGTGTGAAAAATTCATTTTTATGTTTCACTGGTTTTATTTCTTCTGCAAAATTAAATTAGAAAGAACAGTCGTACAAAACGAGAATATGACTGAAAGAAAGGAGATGGGATACATATTCTTGTATAGTTGTGGAATACTGCTTTGGATCAAAGTTACGAGAATGTTGACAGATTCTGTTTCTCATCTGTCATACTGATCACATATTATTTTCATGGGAGATTAGTAAGTAGAAATTATTATTAAATTAATTAATTTTCACTTAATTGCTGGAAATTGACGGATTTAGAAAGTATTTAAATATATTTTTACATAACTTTTCCTATTTATAAGTAAAGTACTGAAGGATAGTTGACTTCTACATTGCTTCCTTATACATAAATTCATACGTAACTTCCTTATTCGTAACTACATTTTTTACTCAATCTAGCTTATCTAAAAAGTAGATCATGCTCTTTCGCCCAAATCATGACCAAGTTAAATAATGCCACAGCGTTGAAGATTGATTGCATGAATCTGTCATTTTTAGGATTCGAGTATGATATGCTCGAGACAGGTTGCGGAAATGCATTCTCTAGAGCAGGGTTTCCCAAAGTGTGTTCCGCGGAACACTGGTGTTCCACGAAGAGTTTTTAAGTGTTCCGCGGAATCTTACGAAGAATGATAATTCTTGTATGAATTTCAGTTTTGAATTAAGAAAAAGTAACCTAGGTGTTCCGCTGATATCATAGAATTGATAAAGTGCTCCGCCGGAGGAAAAGTTTGGGAAACTCTGCTCTAGAGATATTTAAAGATTTCTTTAAAGGATTATGTGCAAAGAGATTCGATCATGGCGATCATATGTTATTGATCCAGTATTTCCAGGGAGTATAAATAAATATAATGTCAATAAATAGAATATGGCCATAAAGGTTTTTAAAATCGATCCAAGTCCTTCTAAATATTTGGTGAATACTGGAAACGATAGAACAGAATGAAAACGTTAAAATTTCTTTGTAGATAAATTGCTATTCTGAAGAGTAGTATTTTTAAAAGGATTTTGATAGCTGAGGTCGTTTCGCACACAAGGGCCCCAACCAACCAATCGAACCTGAAACAGATTTCACCAAAGGCGAGGGCGCTACCCACTTGACTATGCGAGAGCCATGCTATTCTAAGGCTTCAGTACTGCATGTCAATCCATTGTGTACCACTAATAAATATCTCACAATACTCTCGGATATGGAGAAATGAGTACGAATGAAGGATATTAAACTTAGAGAGAGTAGTAAGCAGCTATTCACGTATCACCTAGACATGCAATTTCAATTAAAAGAGATTGAATGTAGAGTATCATTTCAGCCAATTATGAAATTTTATAATTTTCTTTTTAAAAACTGAATTTAGGCTTAAAGGAAACTTTTTACAGAACGATCTAAGGCCTATATTAAACGTACACAGTTGTAAATTTAGTTGTATTTTTTACACTTATTCGAGGAAATCGTTAAGTTTAAAGATAATGATTTATGTTCTTCATTAAAGTTATTTTATGAAGATTTGACGAACAATTTAAAAATATTCTTTTTCTACGGCTTTGATGTACTGAGTTACAAGGAAGAGACTGTAAATCAAAGTATGAGTTGAGCTAAGTATCTTGTTTTCCCTTTCACTGTAAGAAAAAATAGAGAGGCAAAATGATGTATTTTACCTCGAAAATTTTTCTTTTACATAAAGTATCTCACCAATATATTCATAGTTGACGGTGTTCTAAATCTCCATAGAAACTAACAGATTAAGGATACAGAATTTAAGGACAAACTGTCCTAACTGATAATATATTAGTGAGAATAAATTACTCAATTTGCTATAAAACAAATAATACTGCTAATGGAATACGTCTTTTGCCAGTATGTACTAGTATGCATACAACCAAATTATTCATCCATTTAATACTTTTATTCGCACTGTTTATGAATAATCATAATTAGTATCAGAAGTAGATTAGTAGATCAGAATGCATAAGGCAGAATCTACATAAGTAGTAGCAAAGAAAAATATTAATGAATGAATACTTTCGTTTTATGCATGTATATTAATTTCTACCGGTACACATCGTAATTTATGTTGGAAAAAGAAACGATTTGCGGTTTTTTAGCAATTATGACGATAAAAGAAGTTTTGAAAACTGAGCTAGCGCTTCAACTTTATCGTTTTGATGATTGCAAAGACCAACCGTTACCTTTTCACTTAAAGAGGCTTGTGCTCTTATTTTGTTTATTGTATTGATTAGTGAAGTGGTTGCAGCTTTGTATCATCTCCGGGTGGCAACAGTGTACGATAAAATTAACACAATCCCAAAAAGAAACAATACAGTTAGAATAACGAAGTTATTGTCGAAATTAATTAACATTATTTTTAAATTTTTGAAAATGTGACGAAAATTATGGCACTGTAAGACACTCAGCTGGCTTGGGTATACGCACCAGATATATTTTGAAGGAATAAGGTTGATATCCAGTGCTGTAGCCTTTTAACTGACTTTCTTTCGAAGCGAGCTTATGGATAACCAGATTTTTAAAGTATAATCATAAAAGGCTACCGTATGGAATTAATCTGCTAAATAGAGCCTGTTACTGGTGAATTTCAGCCTCTCTAGGCCCATATATAAAAAGGAATGATCGAAGAAGGAAATAAGTTGAAATAAAAATAACAACCCTTGAGTGGTAAGTACCACCTTTATATCAGCAACTACAAAGCTGATGATAATTAGTATTTATAATTTGAATAGCTTTAGAGTAACTGATAGATACGTGAGACTTGTTACCATCATGATGAAAGAGCATCCATCCAATTTTGTCTCTTACGCTTAAAGGAAACCTTCCTTATTTATGTGTGAACACCATCCAGCTCAGTTACCATCACGCAACCCACAAATCACTCGAAGAGCTGAATTCAAGTTACCATAGTATTATATATACCGATGTATCAACACCTAACACCCTTTTGCACTTTCGGGATCTTACCTGAAAACAAAATCACTCACATTGGAGAGGAAAATGGTATTAAATATGCAATCTATGATGTAGATGACCCAACATCACATCTTATTACGAGGTTTCGATCATAAAAATGCCAATTTATGTCTCCCACAAAGATGATTTAAACATTCAGTAGATTTTTATGTATTTCAAAAATACAAAAAATTGAGCTTGGTATTACATTCAAAGGATTAGTAACTGTATTGTAATGTATATAATTATGATCTTGAGAAGTCAATTACCTTTCCCTTTTATTGCAATTGAACTCTTCATTTGTTTCTAATTCTAAATTTATTTCTTTATGATAATATTCATAAGGTTAATTCCAAACTCTGTCAAATATGTATAGATACTTTGTAAAAGTAGTCGAAATTATTGCGAATAACGACTTATTTATATTGTAACATATAATTTTCAATCTTTCTATGCAATAGTTTAACTTCAGATATATTGAATGTGATGAAAGACAGCGTTCCAAAATAAAGAAAATATATTATTTGCGGCATTTTTTTACATAGGGTGTAATAATGGTTATTTTGAAAAACTAATTAGGGTAAACATGGCTTAGAAAATGAAAGCATTACTTAAAAAATTTACCTCTTTGTGAGCTAATTAATATTACTCGTTTTTATGCTGAAAGACATATTTCTCCAACTATTTCTTGCAAAACTTTCTCTAAGATGAATCTGAAACACTGCGTTAATAGAAAATAATACGAATATATTAACGACGCAATGAAAACTTTTGATCAGGGGCGTTTATATTCAGAAAATTTTTCTCCAAAGGCTCGCCTATCGAACAAAAAATTAAAAAATTACGTACCATAACAAATAAGTTTTTTCTTTACATACTTCGTCAGCCCCAAAAATTGACTCTTTCGAGAGATGTTAGTTAATGATACCACTACACTTCTCACAAATTTATTCTCTTATTTTACTTAATTCGACGATGCAGCAAACTTTATCAACGACATCCCAATCGCGCTATTAGCCTCATTGGTGTTAAAACTGATACTAAAGCATGTTCTTCAACTTAGAAAAGTTTAGATGGCACGGTAATGCTTGAGTTATCATTCTTTATATACCTTAATAGGGTTCGATCGCTGCCAACTCCGTCACTTTCGATCAATCATTCCAGCCAATCTTTTCCTTTTCCCCTCGACTCAGCCACATTCCACTCTCAAGTAATTATTCCAGTTGATTGATCTTTAATCTTTCCTATTTCTTTTGCAGAATTACATGAGTTTGAGGTCATTTATGCATGAGTGATAACCGATTTACGTATTGATAGATACTTTAGTCAGGGAGTGTAAAAACGTATTATTCATCACAATAGTTCTGCAATCTCATGGAGTATAAACATCTGGTTACTACTGACTCTCATTGCTATCTTTTATCTGGTGACTGAAAACTTGCATCCTTATATCCACGAAGGAAGAATAAAAATATCAATTCTGTTATCCGTACATATTTGTTCGACGTTGCCACCGAACTATTGGATCATCTCCACCGCAGTTCACAATAATATTGATATCATTAATGGCATGAATTGGAACTGACAGAAATAGCCATATGTGAGTATGGTAGGAGAAAACGATATCTTTCTATTTTATGCCTTATTCCTGTACTGTACGTATACACGCATTTCAATTCGCTCCCGGTACTCCTTTATTTTTTTCTTTCAAAGCAATGTCCTCACCTTCATTACAGTTCTACTACTCAAGGTCCTTTTAAAATCAAGAAATTGTTTAACTTACTATTTTCACTTTACAACACAACAATTACCAATCGCTGTATAGCAGTATTTGGTGGGTAATGCGTTTTTGGAAAAAGTGGTCACGGACTCGATTCCCGAGCGAAATGTGATTGGTGAGCTACCTAAATTATTAGGAACGGATTCCAGAGCTCTCGAAAACAGCGTTGTTAAATATGGGGCCCGCGGACCAGAATGCGGGTAATTGAATACATTAATAATAATCCGGCCCGACAAACTTCTATTACTAAATTTTGATCTTAGATACGTGTATCTTTATAAAAACTAAGGAAAAGAATACTTCTATCGTTACTACAATATTATTGTGGTGTGGAACAATAATATTGTGGTAAAGGTAGAAATGTTCTTTTTCTTATTCTTTATAATGTAGAACTACCACAAAGTCGAGGCCGAATCAGTACATTCTTGTATCCTTATATAAAGAAGTGTAGTAGATCGAAAACTTTATGACACAGTCATTCGTTAAAATCATCCTTTTCGAACTGAGATAAGATTTTTTCGTGTAGTGAATAGCACGTTACTCTTCTTGCGTGCATCATTTTAGTGATATAATTAGGTATTTGCTTATTTGCATGTATATGGTAATCTTATTTAAGGAATTCTCATTTTCCCTTGTTTCCGGTAAAATTTCTAAAGCGGTTGTACGTCCTAAAACGTTGGACAATTTGAAATTGACGGCGAACCTAAGAATAACGCTTGACGAAGTCATAACCCTGTATCAGCTGTAGCAGTACGGATAAAATGGCGAGCTTCATAAATTGAACCATCCTCTCTTAACTTATATTTTATGGATGAAGTCATCGCATCAGTTTCGTAAATGTAAATGAAAGCATTCGACTTTTCCCCTCGAAGGATAATTTCCATCCGTAGGAGATGACGCTATTTGCAGTTGACCCGTAAACAGCGATTCACTGGATTAAGGCGAAACGCTAGTCCCACGAGAACAAATGAAACGCGCTTCCGATAACGTTCGGGGATCATTAGTGCCCCGAGCACGTTATCTACATAATCAACACGGATTGAGCGAAAGTAACTAGATGACAGGGGGTCGGAAGTTTAAAGTTTCGAAAGCGGAAAAGAGACAATTACACGGGAAGGGATCGATCATTTTTCCGAACGGTTTCATTAGCGGTGAGTAAACGAGAGCTCTTGAGGTGAGCTTCCTTTTTTAGCCCGGCAAAAAACTGTGAGCTTTAACAGGATGAGGCCATGTTGATGCAAGAGAAGGGTTGAGGATATCGAGAGGCTACGGGCAGTAATATTGTGCGGTGAAGCTATTGTGCGCCCGGATTCGGGGAGGGCGGTGGTGTAGAGGATGGAAAACAAGGGGCGCGCGACGGGGCTATCCAATCTGAGCACGTCCTAGTAATAAAGTAAGAGTGAAAGAGGGACGTGGTTTGCTGCACACTACACGCATTAGCGGAGAGGGACAACGATTTCGATCAAAGGCATCGGAGTAATTAACCAGACCAACTTGGCGGCGAAAGGATCAACTCGCTATTAAAATTAGAGGCTGATTTTAATCCTGTCATTTGCATGAATACCTGAGATCTTCCGTCCTGAAATAAAACATACCTCAAAGTCACCGTTATGATACGTACAAAATACCAGGAAGAGTTTCATCCAGAATTATCAAAACTCGCGTGTATATTCACGGGACTAGTAGAAAACGTAGTACTTCTTTTGTTTCATTATTTTTGGGTCCGTCATATATTCAGGTATATTTGTGAAAAATGAAAGAGTAAATTAATAAACTTAGCATGTTTTCTTTCACGCTAAAACATCACCCTCTAAAGTGACAAAGAAAGAGTACTTATGAAAATTTCACGCATCTCATGGAATAAAAAGAGAATATACTTGTAATATATAAGTATAATGGTAATTGTCCAAAGTCGATTCCCTGCCTTTTATATAGTATATCCAGCTGTAAAATCGAATAAAAAAATGTAATCTTGAGTTAAATGATATTCTGATTTCGGCGAATTCATTACAGAAAATAATTCTTTGTTTAATATAGATTTTAGACGGTAAGCAGATAAATCAAATAAAATTTGAATACATTTCTCGCATTTAATTTTATTCGAGTTTAGAAGCATTACTTGGTTGTCTCTGAAAACTTTACGACGAAAAGTAATATTTTGGTAGGCATATAAAGAAGTCGAGATCAATTAATGCGGGACACATTCTTGAGTTTTTCGCTAATCTTCAGACTATCACTCTGTTACATGAGATTTCGACGACGTTCATTCATGTTATTCCATTATTTCAAGATATGGCTGCTCTGGATGCTCGGGGTGGTGCTCTGAAGTAATTCCATGTTTAACAACTATCTTCACCATATGTTACATTACATATAGGATGGATCTCTAGATTAATAAGGCAAATATTGAGAATGTAATATTCAAGCTCCACCAGCGATCAGAATATCCTTTCAAAATAATGAAGTAGATTGAAAGGAAATAATAGAAAACCAATTATGAAATGATCTGATACATGTCTTGGCTTAAAGAAAGTGAAAAGAAAGTAAAAACATTGTAACCTTTGCAAAGAGGAAATTATTCTGGGGCGTTATGGAGGCATTACGCCGGAATGATGATCGGATCCAAAGGTCAACAATTCGTAAAAACCTTTCGTTTCGATTTCCCTCGTATTTATAGAATTGGTTCTCCTTAGCTTCAACTGCTTCCTAATCGATCTCAACATCTGTCATCCTCCATCCGCAATATCACCCTCCAACCTTTTACACGGTGCCGTTCCGCGAGCAACACATGTTCCGACCACAAAAAGGAGAATTTTTCGCGCGAGATAGAGAAATAAAGCGAGCCATTAATAAAAAGGTATGTATTCGCAGACTGATGTACGGGGAAAGGATGAGCAAAAGAAGGGGTTTATATAAAGTGTTTGGAGAACGTGACGAAAAAAAGAAGACGGAGAAACAAGAGAAAGACTGTTACGAAGAGAGCGAGAGAGGCAAAAAGGGATGAAATTGACGGTTCAACGCAGGAGAGCTAATGAAATGGGATGGTAAATGTCACAACAAAGGAAAGAGAAGAAGGAAAACGCGTTGTAGGAGAAAGCGACGTTGACTACTGAAAAATTGTGATACTTTCATTTTCCAAATATTTTCATGGAGATAAATAATTACTTATTGTATATTTTTCTACTTCTCTTTTTTAAAAACTGTTTGGAAGGAGATGATAATAATTGTTTTGTTAAAATAATCCTGAACGAGGATAGGTTATTGTAAAACTATTACCAACGAAGAAACAACAACGCTCTTTGTATGAAAATCTCAGGTAACCGAATGTGTCGCAACAAGAGGTGTATTTTGAGTAATTTGAAACTTAATTCCGTCTGAATTTATTCTAGCAAACTGCTATTCAAATTATAATATAGATATCAGAATATGTAGAAAGGTTTCTCGGGTTTCACCTGAATTAACCTGGTTGGAACCCCGAGAAACCTTTCTACACACTATCCACCAGGAAAGCCTAAGATCTTTATATAAGAATATGTTAACATCGATATTTGCATTTCGATATCAACATTGAATAGGTACCGAGCTTACTCTATTAACCAAACAAAAGTTTTGTTCTTCATAATTTATTCATTGCCTATAAAACAAACGGAGTATCCTAATAGAAGAAAGCATGAAGCATTAAAGTAACAACATATACTTTATATCAATCCGCAGCCTTTTTTAAGACAATAAATTGCTACCCATTTTCGAAATCATTTACGTTTCATATTCTTGACTACAGAGTTCAGCAACAAAATACTCAGCTGAACCTAATAATATATCTCCCTTTTATGTAATACTATATTTTTATTCCAGACGTTCTCAGAGCATTAAGAATTCCCAGGAGCCAACCAAAATTAAATTGTAATATACGTCGCCAAGTATTGTGCGCAGGTCGAACCGGCGATCACCAAAAAGAACGTAACTCTCTCTCAGTTCGAAGAATTACATTGAAAGGAGGAAATTCCATTGTTCCTTCTACGTGTCGACAGGACGAGCGACTTCCCTCACCCGACCAATCCTTAAACTAGTTTACTGTTGAGACGGAAACGAGCTGGAGCTCGGAGCAAAAGTAAATGCGAAATGGTGGCTCGTGATGACGGTAGAAAAGCAGGAAGGACAAAAGCGCAAAGGACGGTAGTGAATTAAATAGGATGTGATATGAGCATTGTGAATATGCCGAACACAAAGTGAATAGATAAATAAACGGATCTATCTCTATTGACGTGATACAGGACATCCACAATATTTACACAATAAATTAAATTATTAAAATACCACTACGCATTATGCAATTGAAATTTTATATACAATGTAAGATGATGATAGTATCGAAACGAGTTTGAATTCCTAAGAAAGCTGTATTCCCTCATGCATTTGGCCTTATGAATGCATTTTCAAGATAAAGTTCGCTGCGGCGTTTATGATATTGTAAGTATTTTTATTTTTATACGATTGTAAGAATTTTTATGAAGCGTATCATCATGCGAATTAATGGCAATAATATCAAAGGAAAGTCTTGTAACTTCGAGTGTTACTAGTGGGTATCGTTTTCTATGCTGCCATGATAGTAGGGATCTTATCGTTATATCGTTATGATTTACAAAATTTTTAAATTATAGTGTTATGGTAGAGTATGAATGTGTTCCTTGAACGAAGAAAGTCGTACATTGACCTCAATTGAGTCTTATGGGAGTTCTAATTAGAAACTGCGCCTTAAAAATTTTCTGTGCGATGAGCAATGCAAACCGCATGAGCTTACAGAAGAAGGTACAAAAGAAAAACCACGGGATTTAAGGAGAGCAAGGAGCTCAGGTTAGTGAAACTGTAGGCAGAGTGGAGAAGACATCACGACGTTCTTATATGAACACGGGGAACAACTCTCTTGGATTCAATTTCGAGAAAGAGCAGTTACTACCCCATCATCCTCCACCTTCCCATCAACCGCCTCTTTTCCCCTCCCGCACCCATCTCTACTCCGAGCTGGAATTCCCTCCATCCACCATTTTGGTGTCTGAGGCAATATTTATGAGGCTGGTTGTTCTTTCGGCGGAGTTTTGAGCGAGACGCGGAGGGGTGGTCGCGCGGGGTTGAAAGAGAGAGAGAAAAGGCCTCGCGAAGAGGTTTCTGGTCTGAAGGGCGAATGAGTGGACGGGAAGTGGGAGGGGGATTTTGAAAAAGAAGAGCATGTGTCAAGACGCGCTTTAGCCGCTGTTTCAGTATGCATGAAAAGATACAAATGGGGGGACTGTGAAGGGTGGGAGGAAGTTTAGGACGGGGAAAGGGGGGGGGGGGAGCGACGCAGACAGGGTAGGAAGGAGTGAGGTAAGAAAGGGAAAGGAAGAGGAACGGGGTTGGAAATGGCAAAGAGATTGGAAATAGGGTGGGTTGGAAGACGAAGAAGAATTTCGGAAGGATATTAATAAATGGTTCCGCGCTCGAAAGGGACAGGAAAATTTTTCCCCTTCGCTTTTCAGGTTAATTTTGCGCTGGTGGGAACCACTCGTGGAAGGATGGTCGCAACCCTTGACGAGAATCGAGACGAGTTCAAACTTTTTTTTTTTTTGGACCAATCCATGGTGTAATGGATCGGGTGGATCAATGATAACACCTGTGGTACGTCGCCGTAAATTCAGTCGCAAAATGAAAATGGCTTAATATAAAGAGACACAAGGATTTTCGCCTAACCTAAAGTACCGCTGCTGTCGGCAATTTGCCGCACTGCAGCAAAGAATAGATAGCAAGACTATTCTAGTTGCAGTGTTAAATGTTTCTGATGAATTAGCATTTGCAGTTAGGAGCAAATGACCATGGCTGAAATTAGACCACTACGGTTACACTTCCTTCAAACTACTCATAATAATTTATTTTCGCCTCCAACTAAAGTGAGAAACAATAAGATACAAATTAATCGGATCTCAGGTATACATCAATCGAATAAAAACCTGCAGGGACTCCGGATAGTCATGTGGATAATATGCCGACTTCGGTGAAAACGGTACCTGGTTCGATCCCCAGTAGGGGCTCACGGGCGAGATGACTTTAGCTATCGAAGCACATTTATAATTACTAATATTAAAACCTGCATCATGAACACAAATAGAGAATCTAATCTTAATAAGTTCACTAGGTTGAATAAGGAAATTAGATTGTAGCAACATGCGTTGTAATTAGAGCCTAACAATAGCCTTACTTGCTTATTGTTTAGACAGTATGCTCTGCCTGCAGTTGCTCAATGTTAACGCTTTCCGAAGCACTAATTGAACATGCATCGATAATGAAGAAGCATGCATTCGCAAATGCTTCATACAAAGGGTAAAATCGGTAGGAACTAAATGTAGTTTGAAACCTTAAGACAATTTTTAATCCTTATTACCAAAGTTTTTACTACTCTACAATAATTAATTTTCATGATTCTTTGCGAGCGAATGAACTACGAACGCTTAGAATTTCTTAGAAGTAATGAAACAACTGTTAATGAAGCTAAGAGGTTTTTATAATTATATTAGCCGTAATCATTGTACGTATAAATATTTTCGGGCACCCGATCAAGATAACCTAAGGAAACCGTCTAAGTTTGAATGCGATTTTTATGGAATACAACGATAAGGTGAATTTTATTTCACTCATACCGTATTTAGCTATTTTTTACAAAAACTCTTTATTTTAATTTTTCTCCAATAACAAGGAGGAATTTCTTTCGTGTTGTTCTATGCTTTTTGGGTATTCGTTTTCGATTAATAATCAGGAGTGTAGAATAGAAGTAGCCACTGACGGTTGAGTTAATTGTTGTTGAAGAAACTCCAAAAACCAACAACACTTTAATTACATTGTTAATGGTTTTTGGAATTTTTTCAACGACAATCAGCAGTGTAATTGGATAATCTACATCTGTTTCAATAAATATATATATTTAAGAGTAAAATGAGCTCCATTAACAATTCCGTTACTTCCGCAATACACCAAAAGGAAGTTCGAGCATAAAAATGTTGAGATTTAATATATCGCTTCCATAGACGGAAGCATATGCGTAGCAGTGCAAGACATTTTTAACAATAGTCTAAAAGATGTCATTGTTTCCAGATAAAATATAGAATAAGAATTAAATTATTAACTTGACGGTCTTAATTGCAGGAGACTTAAACTTACCTCAGGTTAACTGGTCGGGAGAGAAGGGGCAGGGAGTAGGGTGCAACATCTGGTAAACGTTCTAATGAGGGAGGCTGGTTCCACGCAGGTTGCAAACAAACTCACATGAATGAGTAGCACATTCAATGTATTTCTTTTAAAAACACTAGAGTCAAAGCGTGTAAGATTTTACCTGGAATTAGCGACCATGAGGTCGTATTTTTAGAGCTTTATTGGAATATTAATACTAGAATCGAAACGGAAAATAAAATTGTGTACAGTTTACAGAGCTAAAGCTGATGCATTTTGCGACTACTTAAGAAACGCGTTTGAGAGTTGGATTAGTACGGGGTCAAACATCGAGGAAATATGGAAAAATTTTAAGCAGATTTTGAGTTAAGAGATACAGAAGTATGTGCCAAAAAAGAAACTAAAACAAAATATGACCCTGAGTATTATAACGCCGAGATAAGGACACTGAAAAGGAAATCAAGAAATTTGCACAAAATGAGAAAAATATTAGCAATATATATAAAATCAAATATAAGAGGGTAATGAAATTATTGAACGACAAGAAAAAAGAGGCAGAGAATAAATTTCTAGCAAATTTGATTACCAATAATAGTAGCAACAGTTTTTATAAGTATGTTAAGCGTCGAAGGAGGGGAGAACGCGAGATAGAAACGAAAGAGGGATCTCAGGGAAATATTATAACAGATAGTAGTGAAATAGTAGACGAATTCAGAAATTATTTTCCAAGCACTTACAAAGCCTCCAATCAAACGGACGACTTTAATTCATTCGAACGTAAGGCTAACTCGTATCTTCCTTTAAATTTATGTTCTAAAGAGATATTAAAAAGAATCAGTAAGTTAAAAAATTACAAATTACAATGCCCAGATGGAATACGAAACGAAAGATTAAAGCTAGGAAACCGGTAAGTAAGTTTTAAAAAGAATTTTCAACGTAGTCATTAAAGATGGTCAGGTACCAAAAGATTCGACAACTGCCACAGGAGTCCCTATTCATAAAAGAGGAAGCAAAAAGTCCTTAAAGAATTACAGATCAATCAGCCTAACTAGCGTATTGTTTAAGTTATTCGAAAAGACGATCGCAGACTACTTAAAGCACTTTTGGGAGGCAGAGGGGTGGCCTAATGCCATGGGGTTAGGAAATGTTTCTCTTGCGAGTCACAAATGTTAGAACTACGTCAAGATTAATTAGAAGCGCAGAACAGAGGAGATCAAGTAGACGCCATATTTAGCAATGGCATTCGATGTGGTGGACCACTGTTAGTTGTTACAAAATATGAGTACGATGGCGGTAGATCCAAGGATAGTAAGATGGCAGAGTCCTTTATTCTAGATAGAACGTAGACGGTAAAAATAGGAAATAAGCTGTCAAAACCAAATAAAGTAACTTCTGGTGTAGCACAGGGTAATGTATTGGGGCCGTTATTCTTTTTAATGTTTATCAACGGTATGCCGAACGTAATAAAGTCTCCAGTACGTTTGTTTGCGGGTGACTGCGTAATATACAGAATTATAAAAGATAACGGCGATTGCAGCGAATTACAAAGCGACATGGATAGCTCAAATAACTGGGTCTCCTCGAACAATTTAGATATTAACACAGGTAAATGCAAAGTCATTAGCTTTAACAGGAACAAGTTTCAGTATTCAATATTGGCGGTAAATTTCTAGCGGAAGAACGCAAGGTGAAATACTTATGTGCTACTTTCAGCAATGATTTGAAATAAAGTAGAGAATGTTAGAGGATTAATAGAGGAGAAGCTAATAAAACGTTAAAGTTTGTAATAGTTCTCTTAAACAATCAAATAAGAAGGTAAAAGAAGATGGTGAATGTTTACGCGACCCTTATCGAATAGGAGATATAACGGAATCAGGAAAGGTGCAAGGAAGATCAGTTAAGTTTCTGTTAGGTAGATATGATAAACGTAGTTGTTTTATAAGATATTCGTTGGAAAGCCTCCATTTAAGGAAATAGGCGACAGAATTAAGGAGAAAGATTACTTAGGTAGGCACGATCAAAAGTCGAAGTAAGATATATGAAACAAAAAACTGATAAACGTATATATTGCTTTCTAAGTAGAACAATTGAGGAATGGAACGGTCTACCTGCAAAAGTCTTCGAACCTTTCCCAAATAATGTTAAATTTTTACTTGAGAACGTACATAAAATAAACAACTTAAACGAGCGAGCCTGCCGATAGCAAAATGTGAGACGAGAAGGGAATTGTCTGGTAGGGTGGTGTACGGTGGGACCGTGGCCGCTAGGATAACCGAGATGGCCTAACAGGAACCCTGAAAAACCTTACATGATAAGTAGTACTTGACAAGTGGTATCAACCCTTTCTCTAGGAAATGACAAATTTGTATGAGAAATTATATATATTTAAAATTACTGTGTGGAAGTTATTGCGGCTGATGAGACACGTTGTTATATATCGATATTCTTTTTTAGTGTATGAAAGGATTTTGAGGAAGTGGTTTATTGTGATATAATGGGTATTAAGTATTAAATGTATGTACATGTTGTAGATGTAATGTATCTGTTGTAGAATAATATAGTTGTAAATCATGGCAGCTTAAATTGTGAATTTGTAATGATATGTAATTTTAATATGTTAGTCATAGATTTTTAAATTGTTGACATGAAATCATATATGAAATTATACTATGGCATTGTAGGTGTTTAAAATTTCAATTAACAAGTTTTGTAAAATACTGTAGTTAGTGGACGGGGTGACTATTCGCAAATGTATATATTTTTATGTGTAGAACTTAAGTGTTAGTTGTAGAATGTGAACAATGCAACGTTGTCACCTGACCTATTGTCATCCTGCGGCGGAATTACACAACAATAATAATAACTGATTTATCCGCGAAACCAAAACGCATGACAAAATAACTTAATTCCAAAAGTTATGTACAAAAAATATTTAATTTCCAGCTCACAGGAGATATGCAATATAAGACAAAAACAGCATCAACTGTAATTATATTTTAAAAGAGCACTTGCTATATTTTCTCTTTAATTGTTCCGTTGCTGTTAAAGTAAAATGTTACACTAATCCAATGGGAAAATAAAGCTAACTTTAAAATGGTATTTTAAAACATTTAACAACAAAGTTGCCAGCAACAACTAATAGAACAATATCTCGTGGAACTGTTGCAAGACCTTTATTCATAAATATTAAATCGCTTCAACTGATGCAGCAAAAATGTATTACAAACAGGAGACAATGCGTGGGAAATGGAAGAAGGACGAAAGAAAAATATTTGCTGTGGTTATAAAATTAACAAAGCACTCTGAGAAAGATCACCAAATCCCGTTCAGAAGAACAGTCAATTTGGATGCTTCACTAGCCTACAGGGTAAATGGGATGGGTACTCTCCCTTTGTAGAGAATGTTACGGACGTAGAGACACTGACGTCGAAAGAGAACTGAGCAAAAGCGGGGTAAAGGTGAGGAACAAACGAAAGAAAAAACAAATCTCCGAAGTGTGCAGCGTCCCACATATGGGAATGTAATAAAATGTTTCCAGGAATAAGAAACGGTACGTAGGTGTGAAGCGAAAAGTTTAACGAAGTTTAAATTACGAATTTTTTGCGGCACGGAGAAAATTCCTTAACAAGTAGCAGTAATTGCAGCGGGGCGAGTGACAGTTTGGAGTGAAGGCCGGTCCTGAAATATTAAATTAGTTGACCGGACGCTTTTCTTGGAACGCTGGGAAGTTTTTAACAGATTCCTTCCGCCTGCTGCGAACATCTAGCAAATATTCGAGAAGAAAACTGAGTTGTTCAGAGTTTTCCAATTGTAACTGAATTGTTATTTTAAATGCCGAAACATGAGGTAGCGTGTTATTGAAAAGAAGGCAAAACAACAACCGTTTTCATCGATTCAAGCTGGTTTGGAATTCAACTTTAGATCAAAGAATTGCTTCCAATCTTCACATTAAATCTATTTGATTACTCATAATATTTTTTAAATAATTATAGTCAGATTTTGAGAGTATTCGTAGCAAAATTATTTAAAGGGAAACATTTTGGAATCATGTTAGGAATCTATCCGATACATAAGTTAGTCACGAGAATTAAGATGGTTAGAATGTGAAAAGATAAATAGAGATGTGAGATTAAGATATGGCGTTTTCAATTTGAATCAAATGTGTCTGAAATTGCAGTTCGAAATGCATAAAGATTCACGTAGGAACACTGTTTTCATTCGGGTTGAAATTTTTCCATTCCTCCCCTCCAGACATGGTCTTCAATAATTTACTTACTACTCAAGATCATCTTACTATTATTTATTGAATATTGCAACTTGTGTACGGAATAGGGATAGGAAATGCATTTTAAACGTCATCATTCAGTGTATTCAACCAAATTTAATAGGAGAAACTAAATACTTAAAATTCCTTCGAAGATTTTATGGTATGAGTTACGCTAATTCCTCAATAGGCGCAATATCCACAGAAATTGGCAAATTACAAAATTTTCTATTTATGTCTTTCTTTGATCTAGTAGAAGTAGATTAAGAGAAGATCGTAGAAAAATTAAGAGAAAACCAACAATCGAAAACGTATCTACCGCACTATCTAGAAAAAGTTTTGCATATCAAAGCATATATATCAAACTCTGACGAACAGAGATGTCTGTTACCCCTTAAATAACCTCTCTTAAAGTTTAGAGAACTTATTCTAGCCCCGTTGTACCCCACCGATAGCCCGCCACTCTTTACCATTGTACCCGCAAAGATAACATAAGTGTATATAGTCATGGAATGAAAGGAAAGTTGATATATGATAATTAAAGTTATATAACTATACAATTCCGCAAAATTAAAAAATTTCATCATAGCTTATTTATTTTTTAAGTGGTGCTTCATATACATTTAAAAATAATTTATTAACTTTTAGATTTATCATACTGCGAAAGAAAAAATGAGACCTGCTAATTACCTGAAAGTAATCTTCTAAGATAGGAATGAAAACTGTTTGTACAAACAACGGAATATATCATTTCTTGGGGGTATGTAACGATTTAACTAAATAGTCTATATCTAAGACATTATATTCCCTATAGAGTGGACCTCCAAAATCCTAGTTTCGACCAGTTCTCCGTAAAATGTTGAGAATGTTGTACTAAGGGATTAAAAAATATGCTAATAAAAACAAATCTGAATCATGTAATAATAGAAGAGAGAAGTTAATGTTTCCAAGATGATATTGGATACCCTCAGATTTTCCTTTCACCAGAGAATGTATCAATCACCGAAGCTTTCCTAATTCTTTGGTAATCTTATTTTTGCACGTTTAATTTTGCATGAAGAGTTGCGGCGTTGAATTGTCAGCAACTTCTCTTACTTTTAAAGTGGCCGTAAAAAATACTCTCCGGAAGATTCTTAACGTTTCCTCGTTTTTGTTTGGGCAGCGGATTTAGCATTCATGACTCCCGTCCTTTTTCTTAAACGTTCATTCTTTCTTCTTCTTCCGGACTTCGAAACTTTATTAATTAGTCGGAAGAAATGGCACCTATCCCTTTTTCCTTCCCATTATCCCCTTTCATATCCTAAGAAATTAAATTCTAGATACAAGTCGCAACTTTTACGTACATACCAAAGGTAATATTTGACCAGTAACACCTGGTAGCGTTCCTGAGAGAAATAAAATGCATTATTGGGGTATTATTTGGTAAACTTAAGGACAGGAAGTGTGAGAAAATCCAGTTAAGATTAAAACGCATTTTATCTAGAAGGCAATAGCCAATGTCAAACACTTTAGACATAAAAAGTGTACCTAACGTCCATTACGAGTTATTTAATGAATTAAGTTGAAAATGAGATATATCCACAAAATACAATGAAATTCGCTCACAATCCGCTCTCTTCTACATTTAAAAAGTAATTTATTCGAATATTAAGGTTGAAGAAAAAGCAAATGTAAAAATCTATGCTGATAAAATAAATTCATTTGGCAATGTTCACGATGAACAACCCGCTATAATTATGTTAGCGCATTCGCCTTACTTTCAGTAATTATCACATCAACATGCATTTTTTTGGACAATTGCAGGAGAGGCGTGAACAGTAACAATATACGAACACGCACAACCATTCCCTAACCAGAAAATTCGTTTATCCAGGATTCGAACCTGGGAGCCTGAGTTTAGTACGTTAACCACTCCGCCAACGCGGTTGTAACGCGGAGACGTAAAAATCAATGAAAGGCTTATTAAATATTGAAAACGTTAGTTGATACGATAATCCCATCCCACATCTCACGTTTTCGCATATTTTGTTTATTTTGGTCCTGCGAAAAAAAATGCTCCAAAATGGTGTTTGCTCGCCCAGACTGCGATTTCCCTTGCCCTTCCTAAACAGTCAGTTTTCAGAGCCGTTACTGTAACGCTAAGACAAATTGCCATTAATTTTCTGAAAGTACGTAGAAGACAAAATTCAATTTCAAGATGAAGGATATTCTCTGTTTGGATTCAAAGGAATGTGATAAGAGATGGGAGACAATGAGAAGGAGAATAAGACAAAATCGTATCAATATAACCTTATCATCTATTTCTCTTGATCTCTCAACGTCAAAGTGGAGGCATGGTAGATCTATTAACCACGTTAATGATTACAATCGGTCGATTCAGGAAAGAAAATTAACGCAGCCTTAAGAGCAAAGTAGATTCTTTCAAAATTAATACTATCCTAGATGCAACTATTACGTTGAATTCGATTTAACGTTGATTTCGATTTGTTTTTCATAAAAATTTTTATAATCCTCAAAATAATGTCACACACGTAAATCCTTAAAGAAAAATTTTGGAAGTGTCAACGGTGTTAAATTCTAATTCTTGTATACGTTAAGGAAAATCCCTTTCACAAAAGCATTACGAGGTAATGGTTACATTTTATCATGAATCAATATAATAGCAAAACATAACACAACCTTGTCTGACTACTGAACTCTACATTGCTAAGTAATGTCTGAAAATGTTATTATCAGTAAATAATACCGTAAATTAGATTAGAGTATTCTTCTAAAGATTAACATTTTATTTCCGATTTTTTGTGCTTTCAAATCGCTATGAACGTGATGATCTTTCACAGTATTTCAAAATGACGCTCATAAAACTTGATTTGGTCGCTGGAGCACTTTAAAGAAAAAATCAAAAGGTTATCGATTACCGATCAGCGCATCGAGCGAATCGGATGAGTGCCATAGATGCATATCGATAACGAGGTACAAATAAATAAAAAATGAGAATATTTTAAGTGGGCTGGAATCAGACAGACGTAATGAAATTATTCCCGTGCTTAACGTTCGATGGAGGAATCGAAAGATCCTTAATGGTTACGAAATTCAATAAAATCTCTTCTCCAAAATGCAAGTCAGAACTTGAAATTACATGGATGATTGCGACATTTAACGTACTTTTCCCGTTTTTACGAAACAAATCTATTCGAATGCGAGGTTACATGTTCCACCAAAGGTAACCTTGAATACTACATAGCCTTTTAATTATTTCGGTAGGTTCGTCGTGGAGTACTTCATAATAGTCTTAAGCTCTGCTGGATTAGAATTCTCAATTCTCCTTCCTTATCACATTCCGGCATTTTTAGAATTACAACCAACATGTTTCACGCAGTGCGCATAATTAATGGCGTTATCTAGTAAAATACAAAACAATCCTTTTGTTCTTCCAATACCTCCGAATCAAATTTCTTTCTTATTTTGAAGCTGACTGAAACACTACGTTGTTTATTTAATAATTACTTTCCTTCACATACAATAAGGATTATCATTATTTATTCTGAGAATTCATAATGATCGATAATGATAAAACTATCAACGTAAAATATTTAGTGGTGAATATTTTTATACCTCGAAATATTGAAACTGTTTTAAATTCATCAAAAAGCACGTGGCGTGGGAAATTTTGGTTCAATAGTTCTAAAAATTAATAAATAAAAAAAATTGGCCGCCCAAGGCTATGCGCATTTAGGGAAACCTGTTAAGACCGATTAATGTCTAGAAAAGAGCTGGCGAACCTACCGCCTTCAAGACAAATTTGGCTCATTATATGCCTCTTTTAAACAGACTCACACATTTGAATAATTTAGTTTCTCAAACTTAATTATCACACGAAGTGGTTATTGTTTTAAAAATACTCTCCAATATTATTTAATAATTATATTCGTTTTTCTTCTTCAAGGTTCGATTCCAGATTCTTTGAATATTGTTTAAACGATTAAACTCAATTGAAGCCCTACAGTTTTACATGCGGTCATCCCAATGATAATAGATGCCCATCTTATGCTCTCGTTCAGAATTCAAGGACTTTCCTTCGCAAGATTAAAACTAACGAGTCTCCTCCCATCTATCCAAGCCTCTCTCAAGGGATTTTAATTAATTCAATGAAAACAGATCAGATATTGGAAGGAGACCGAACTTGTGAGAGCATCTACTGATACTGTGCAGTACTTCCAACTAGTTAGTATGCTAGTTGCGTTACGTAGAAACAAATAAAACAAATAAGTGAAAGTTTTCATTGTAAATAGTCAAAAGCTAGGCGCGCTCCTAAGTTTAGCCTGATGATGGCACCATGCGGTTACTCATTATTATTATTATTAAAATATTTATTTTACTTATTCTCTATTACTTGAATTGAGAGAGGAACATGAAAGCTCACAACGTACGGAGAATGTACGAAGCTTACGTACAGAGAAGTTTAAGTAAAATACTTATATTAGCGTGCCGAGGAAACAAAGGGCTGTGAAGACGCCGGACTAATGAGGGAATCTCGCTGCCGCATGATGATATTTAAGGGTGACGCATCTACATAAATACCCTGTGTGTGGCAGGGAGTGTATAAAAATATGTAAGGACCGGGACCCTAGCGATCGGATCCTAACCTAGGTCATTCGATTGTTAAAAGATGATTAATAAATCATTTTCTCCTTTGGCAGATGCCGTGGCCTCCGCGCCTCTTTTTCCCGCCTCTACTTCCGCTCCTCACCGTCATCCTCCTGTCCTTTACTTGGACACCTTCGCCCGCATCCGCCGCCCTCTCCTACGGAGACGGACAGCCCGAGTACCCATCGCAACCTGAATTGACGAGCGACAGGGATGCACTGGCTCGCATCTTCCTTCAGGATTTGTTGGGGAAGGAAGGGAATTCCCACAATTCCGTGGTGAGTTGAGGTTAAGACGTAAGCATAATACAGACGGCGTGTCTGCTTCCGTCCTTGAAGATTGCGCAAAAAAGTAGATAACAAACCACACAGATATCGGATTCCGCACCGATTCATCCTGTCTTTTAACTCTTACGTTGGGCGGTAGATGGCATTCCAGATATGTTCACGGCAGGCTTGTGAATCGTTCTTCAATGTCTTTAAATGTACCCAGAAAAGCTACAAATCAGTGGAACTAAAAAAATACTGCTATAGCTGTAGTTTACAGTTGTACTCCTTGCCGTTTATTCCTTGTTGTGTTCCTTTTCTTTCCTGTTTCAAGTATGGCGGCATGCAAAAGTCTCGAGGTAGATTTTTATTTACACGAAATAACTTATTAAACTAAAAAATTCTGAATATGGTGATAACAGTACAATTATATACCATGAATCATATGTAAAGAATCTTAAAGTAAAAACTATAGACCAAACAGTTCTTGCACATCAATTACAATCATCGTGGATAGAGAATGGGAAATTACAAGAATCGAATTACTTAACTTATTTGCTAATTCATGGAATAGTAGTGCTATGATAAGTTTCAAAATGCAACGCAAGATTGAAAGAACACTCTACCATTAAAATTTCATTTGTTAATATAAAAAAATAGATATTGGCACACGTATTTCATAAAATCAAAAGAGTTGCAGATTCGAAGCTTCCCTTAATTATGTTGCTAACTCTGGTGCAGTAAGTAATATAACGTCAAAGTATTCAAATGCGCAAAGGGCTTGATTCTATGAAAGAATTAATATTTGTGCGTACGGATGAAAACATATAAGTAAATGTATTTTAACACGAATTTAGAATGCCAAAGTATTCTAAATAAGAACGCGTAAGTTTGCTGCGAGAGTCATCCATATACACATTTCCGGTTGTATCGTCCAATGTGTCGCTTTATTACTTTTCTGGATAAGGACTACATGGAATCCCACCGATACCATAAAACTTCTTAAGTCAACGAAGAATACGGCGATCGAGTATGTATCATATAATCGAGTGAGTATAAGCTATTATTCGATTCCACGTACAAAAGAGAGTGCACTCGGTTATTCGAGATTCTAACTGTTATAAAAGTATAGTATAGTATGAAATTATAACACGAAGATTCACTTGAGATTAGTGGAAAGATAAGCTGGCAAAACAGAGCATTATCCCTAATTGGCAACAATGAATCCTTAACGCTTCTCGATCCCAGATTGTCCATTACTTTCCTGGAATCTCCATATGAGTTTCATTCCAATAATTGATTTCAGAAATAGAGATAACAGATTGAGTGGCATCTATAATAAATGAATTTCCCTTAGCGATTATTGATGCAAAGAAGAAATTATTATAAAATGAAAAGTTAATTAACTGAACCTCGCAAAGTCTTTGTTGATGCTAAAGTGGCTGAGTGAGGGGTAAAAGTCGGAAAGCTACTTGTTTACAATGATGCAAATATTCCTATCGTACTATAGATTTGGGAGTGAGCAGGAGATTAAACGTGTATTTATTAACTTTATCTTTAACTTTATTAGTTAACTTATCTACTCTCTCCTTGATCATATATTTAGGGAATTTCTAATGATTCGATCTCGACTATATTTACTTATTTCATGCGGGTTTTCTGATCAGCCAAAGTAGAAGGGAACTAACTCAAGGACTTCCAAAAAATTACCCACTGTAACTAATCGAAAAACTCGAGGTCATTATCTCCTTTCCTCTAACGATTTCCAGTTAGCAATGGTTTATGTCACCGAGATCCCCATCCCCAAATGGAAATATGCAGAACTCCTCCTCGCTACGTTGATATAAAAGGTATTTTTTGGCCTCTGGAAGGCTTGTCTTGTCACCAGAATACTTCGAACAGACCTTATTAAAACAGAGTATAAAAACTTCTTCACAAACACATCACCCAAAAAACAATTTGCATGGAATATTTAGGTTTCACAAAAATAATTCCGTGAAATACTCGAGAGCATCCCAACTCATATTTTAACTCACAACTCAACAGCTTTTGTCAGACTATCCCGAGTTATTTAATCGAAGCTACAATAAAACTAAGGTAATTTCACGATGCTGTAACGTTGCGCCCATTAACCTGACAGAAGCAGGTTGGCCAGCTTACATAAGATAACGACATTAAATACTAAGAGAAGCTCAAAGTCAACTCTTCAAAGTTGCGTGACATAGTATTTTATTTAAATAAATGCGCCGGGTAGCATGGCATTGCTCATCTAAAAATGCACGAAAAACCATCAGCGGCAACGCTTTAAAGTGATGGCTTTTCCGTCACTTGCATCATATTTCAAGCACAGAGTATATGATCCATGTCACAAAATTAAGCGACGTTAAAGGCGAATTGCTTGTGAATATATTGCATAGCTTAAAAGAATGTCACCAAGTTGGAGCTACGAAATAGACACGGAAATTGGTAGACGTTGATTGTGAAATGTAAAGACATTAGTGATATTTTCATCGATCAAGTTAAGAAACATAAATTAAGACTAAAGATTAGTAGCTTAAAATTTAAAATGTTGAATGGTTTAAGTAATTCTGTTTGAGAATATACATGTAAGTGGTTGAGCGTTGGTGGTTTTCTAAATTATGTTTTATTCCTTTTAACGTATGACATTTTCCCTCCTGAGGTATGGCAAGTTTAATTTGACAAATTTCATAGAATAATACACAGCAAAATTCGGGTTTTAAAACATGAGCATTGTCACAAAATGAAAAGACCTAGTCTTTTAAATTGCTAGTCTATTAAAGATTTTAAACACATTTTGAACCAGAAGTGGGTGTTGAACAAGAAAGCGTTCAACAAAGTATGAAACAAAATTAAGTTCAATAGATTATAATGTATTTAACATCACATTCTGGTGTTGTACAAGATGAAACGGCTCAGTCAATGAATACTGGATTTTGCTGCACACCATTCCTTAATATTTAGATTAAATATTGAGTAACTCGTTTTCTGAGTATCGAATTGTATCACCAAGTCAATGCCAATGCCACTAATCGCCTTAATTTTTCCAAATTCCAAGTTAGTTGACGTCAAGTGATAATATCTTGTATGAACTTTAACTTTTAAAATACACTTAGGATTGTTTACATTTTTAATTTCATGCCCAACGATACTAAAATTTGATAGAAATAATGAAGGAAAAACTCAATCCTAGTTAAAAGCAAAAGGGAAATCATATACATACTGTAACATTCTGTTTCAATAATGGTTTTGGATATCGAGCGAAAGAATACTTAGTAATTTCCACAGCAGGTTTTTATTAAACTAGTTCCGTTAACGAGTTGACATCTTCACCTGATGTCAACCACATTAATTGGTTATATTTTTATCTTCAAGTTTCACGTTTGATCTCTATCTTTGGTAAAATTCAGTTATTTAAATCGAGATTCTCACAGATCAGAAGAAACTATTCTATTTGACCTTATTGCGATGGATGTCAATATGATTGAATTAGTGTACGCATATCACTTAATCGATTTTAATTCTTCTTTTACTTTAATCCACAGCATGGCTATAACAACCGCGAGGATGACACGTGGCTTAGCGGCGGTCGATCTTTGAGGAGATCTGACGGAGAAGACTTGCATCGCCATTTTATGTCACAGCAAGGTAAGAAACGTTAAGTTCAAAACGTAATATTATTATTTTAAAGTTGCCCACAACTTAATAATATGAGAATACTCGAGCTACTGGAAATATTAGTTGTTAAATATTCTTTAGAAAGATAAATAAAAATATTTGAATATCACGGAAAGAATTGCGGATACGATTTCTATTTGTTTCTATTAGTTAGGAAGAATATACTCCAGGTTTGAGTCTCAATGGGAATATGAGAGTGAAAATATTACTAACAGGTTAGATTACTGGCCTTGGCATCGAATTGCAGAAGTGTTTTCTTTGCCTGATGCTGTATTTCAGTTGTAGCCGATTACTGTTCCCGTATTGTTTTATTCGACAAGCATTGCACTTTATTGTTCAATGTTGATTGCGTTAGGTTTTAAGGTCTCTCACGTAAAAATTGTTAGTATTTGATAGGAGATGAAAAGGATGTTGGTTACCTCCTGGAGTGATTCAAACGGTAGCAAGAGTCGGATTTAAAATAGTATAGACCTGGACTTGGAGATCGATATTGACCTTTATTGTATATCATTTTAGGAAAATAAGAGTTGCTCTTTCGAGCGATGTATACAATTTTCCATTATAAAAGACAAATCATCGAAGGGGAACGCGTACAAGTCTATACTATTTTCAATCCTACATTAGTTCGAAATGGAAAAGGAGAGGAAGAGAAAAATTATGGTTGCCAACCAATCAGTAAATCAATGACAAAATCAAAAGATAATATATCGAGAAATTAACGAATTCCTCTTTAAAGATATCAGTTCCTTATTACTTCGCTCACATTTTGAGAAAGAATTCATCGAACATTTTCAAATTTAATGTTTTCAGTGGAGTGCAACGAACCTTGAAACATACATGGGTATATTATTTCTTCCGGTTAATCCCGCGAAGGACGCATAATCGTTTTCATGCTGAGAGTGGAGCCGTTCATATCATGTGCATCGCGACCGTTACTTTTGGAAGGGGGCCATTCTAATAATTACAATTGCAAAGGTATTTGTATCTCAAAATAAAGCTCAAAGCTAACAAAACTACACTTTGTAGGGTGTATGAAACAACCTTCAGGAATAAAAGAAAAAGATACTGAGGAAAAAATAATGAGCTGTCTCGATTACCTAGAGAAAGCAAGAAGGACAAAAGTCCGTAGGCTGCGTCGACTTTTCAGTTTTTCGCTAAGGAAAACAAGCGCCCCCTTTTCATTGCGGTCTTCAAAATACAAACAGACGCCTCTTGTTATTTCAGAAAATACCTCGAGAACTAAGTCGTTGCAGATTAATTGCTCGATCGAATTCGGCAGCGTAAACAATTGAATTTTTTTAATTGAGTGGCTTTGTTGACTAACTTATCCAGCGGGGAATGGTCGCGTTCCACAGGGAGGGACTCTCCTCCCTCAGGAATTTAGAGGGGATATGAGTCAGGAGGAGATTGGGAAAAAAACGGGAAAGGGTAAACATCACGCTGCGTCTTAATCAGAAGAGAGCTGGTTAGGGACAATAAAAAAGATCGGTTCGAAGGGAGTAAAAGAAAACTACGCAAAAATGTCGCAAAAGATTTTCTAATTAAATTCGAAGGAAAATTGCCTCGCTCGTTAAGATGGCGCCGAGCGGCTATCGTAATGCACTTGATGACTTCGACAAAAAGCCCGAATTTGCTTATTGGATCTCCAGACTTCGCGGCTCTCCTTTAAGTACCATTGAACCCATTATCGTTCCGGAGCAGTTCGAATGCGTCGACGTTGATTAGGCCGCGCAGAGATTCTTAATAAAAAGAAATTGTTTATGAGCTACGACTTTCGCCTCCGTAACAGCTTCATTGTTGCGGCAGCAAAAAAAGTGAAGCAGTTGAAATTAAGATGTAAAATATGAGACGATTATGAGACCTGCAAAATTCCTTACTCAGACGCAATCTGGCAAAATGTTTTAATCAAGGATAAAAATGTTTCAGTTTCCCCAATAATGCTCCTTTCGCAAGAGTTTCATTTTCATTGGCCTAACCTTAATGGATATGATAAATTACGTCGTAATACGATAAAGATCATGCGAAAACTATCTCTAAAAGACAACGAAAACCGGCAGGTCTGGATATTAAACTTGCAATTAGTTTTTATTTGGACACTCGATCAATTAAATTACTCTCCTGACACAATTCGCAGTGTTTTCGGATATTACTTATTTGAATGAATAATAACTTCTACGTTTTTACGAGAAAATTTGTAATCATTTAACTTCAAAAAATTGCTCTGGATCGGTAGAATGTTGACGTCTGTCCCAAATAAATCATGAAATTCATATATTCTTCAATCCGAATTAATGAAAACTATAGCAGTTACAGCAACCTATTGGTCAACTACTTAAGAATAAGGTGTGAGATTACGTTAAAAAGACGCTCTAATACGACTTAGATGAAAAGAAATAGAATCTCCAGCACTGGCAAGCACTATATGTAAGGCATTCATCGAAACCGCGACATTTCCTCTTCTAGCACCGACCCGGAAACGACGAAGTAACTGTTTGAACGGATAACACTCGTATTAATTGATACTTAATGGACAAGAAAATGCATTTATTACACGCCTTAATTAAAAAAAGCCTGTAATTGTGGTTTTTCAAGGCGATGCTCTACGGAAAGATGAATTTGATATTTTAAGTAACGTCTTTATCCGTAGATGAGTGAGTATTTAAAATTTAACATCTGAATAGTTTAGGGTTCTCTCAAAAGGATACTTTAAATATAGAAGTATAGAAATTTAGGAATATATCATGCGCGAAAAGTCAAACAATAATCGTGTCTTTTAAATTAATTTTACGATGTAGCACAGTGTTACTGAAGTTTACTGTGCTATGCACAAGAGGCCTAAGGTTCAACTTCCTTAACTCTTTCATTCAAACGTTATGGAATTAAATGGAGGCCAACCAAATAGAAAAAGTATGGTGATGATAAAGCTTCCAGGAATAACAATAGACGCATTCAGACTGAGCGACTTAAGATGGAAAAACCAGAGGAGAAACAATAGATGGAAGAAGCTCTTTCAACCAGGAGTGCTGCAACGAGCACGCTAAAGACGTGGAGCATACGCTATTGAAATGTATGAGCATCGCTCTTCTCATTCAGTATTCTCTAAAGCTGTAGGAAAAGGTTTAAGGTACAATTCAGGACAGTTTTACACGGAAAAGTATATTAGTTACCCACCATAATTTATATAAAAACATACGTATAAATTTTGAAATGATTTCTTTAAAATAAACAAAAAGATAAGATAACGTAAAACAACAAGGGGAAGATCATGTAAAATTAAATGTCAAAACTGTAGTCAATAGATTGAACCTTTCACAAAGAGAGCACATTTTTCCACATAAAAGTAAATGACTCATTAAAGCGTCATCTATTTTAACGTAAAAACGAAATGAGTATTTTAGGATTTCTTTTACGGATATTGTCTCAATGTTTCACTTTAGCAGTTTTCACTGATGAACAGATGAACAGATGATGAACTGATATAAGGCTATTTTATATTCGACAGTTAATGTAAAATATCGTATTCTTAAATCATAACACCCGAATCTAGTTTATACACACCATAGAATCTTTCATGAGTATGAACATCTTTCATGAGTATGAACATCTTTAATGAATATAACTTTCATGAGCTCCGAGCCTTGATTTTCGGGTATTTAATTAATATTACCGTTCATGAAAGAAAACATTCCGTTGTTGAAGAAAACGGGTTGTTCTAACGTTAGAATAAGGATTCTTAGGACCTGCTAGGTCCGTAATCGAAATAGTCCGGCATCTTTGTGGACGACCATACCGTGGGCTGGAATAAAAATACTTCGTACATCTTTTACAACGTATTAGATGCCTAGTTTTGCTTCCATCAAGCAGAAGGATCATTACGTTTGGACATGTTTAAATACATGTGGGAAGGAAGGGGCTGGAGATGGGTGGAAGGTTTGAGGAAGATCGTTTTGGGGAAGGAAATGAAGGGAGAGGGGTGAGAGTATTCATTTGTTTAAGATATCATGAAAGTGAAACCTACCACTACATAAAAATCGAGGAAAAAATTGAAGTGTATTCATTCCTGCTCATCTCTTAGGTCAGCGTTTTCCGTACGGCCATGCTAAGTGTGTTCACATTTATCAAGTTTACACACTTGATCATTCCTAAAAGCTATCCCATGAGGTTACCGGTGTACTCTAGAACACTGTAAGCAGAAAAGGCTTAACTGACATCTCGATATCCCCTTTCCTAGTTTTCGAGTTTGATTGCGGTCATTCCCTTTTTAATAGTTTTTGCGAAACACTTTTACAATCCGCCTCCAATTACTTCCTCGTCGTCCTCTCATTTCGCGAACTTTCCTCGTTCCATTTTTTCTCTGATAAAGGAACGCCATCACTTAGATTGCCAGATGTGTCAAATTGGGGCACCCCTATTTCTTTTATTCCTAGTAATAAAACGGAGGAATAAAAGAGAGTGAAGTTAGCCGTCCCGTCCATTTTCAGGTAATTCCGCGGCGAGTTTTCACAGGACATTAAAGGTCAATTATAGGCCAATTACTCAATACGCCTCAATTGCCAGAAGAAGATTCGAGGATATCAGCTTTAACTTAAGTGCCTTACGCAGAAAATATTCCCTTAGAGCTATTAAATGATGGATGCTGAAATATAAACATTTCACTTAAGGAAGTTTGAAGTTAAAGTCTTAACAATGTCCTCGTTGGAGTCGAATTCTCGATGTTTCATTGATTACTTTAAACTGCCACGATTCTCCTTGAATGAAAAATTCTGCTTCATTTGCATTCTCTTCTTTTTTTATTCCCTTACCATCTGGTCATTTGGCAATAAAATGGTTCTTCCTCCTTTTCTTTTCTAATCATTCACTACTTTCCTGAAATATCATTTTTTAGTCAATTGATAAATAATAAATCTTCTGTGATTGAAACATCTAAATAATACAAGCTTTCCTCTTTTTGAAGTGAAACGTTTTTATATTGTCGTTGTTAGCTCACTAATGAAGTTTTTAGATAGCGTTCGTTTCCTCAGTAAGGACCAACACGAACTTCGAAAAGCTTGATCATGCGAAATCCAAATTGTGTCATTCGTTCGCGATAGTAGGCGCTGTTTTCCTTGATTTCTAGAAAGCTTTGGGTAGAGTCTCTCTATACAGATTAATTTACAAACTAATATTGGCGAGTATTAATAAGGAAGTGATTGACTGGATCAAGGATTTCCTCTACGAGAGGGAGCAAGTAGTACCTAGGTAGTAGCTACGTTTTATACAGCACATTAGATACGTAGATGCAATTGAAAGGTTAGGGAGCAATTTTATTGGTCACCTTGGTGAGACGTGAGACGGTGAGACGGCGGATGAAACGTGTATCCGTGAACTAGAGATAGTGCAGCGAAAGGCGATTAGTTTCGGTAACAAATTCTAGGATAAAAAACCATTCGTTGAGAAATAGACGCAGACGCAGGTTGGGAATCCTTGAAAGAAAGGAGATTAGAGGTTTGGCTACGATTGATTGACAAATTCAGAGAAAATACATTTGCGTAAGGTGTAATCGGTATTAAGCGACTCCCTGCTACTTCACGAGAACTAATGAATTTTCACTGAATGATTTCTCTCTTTTATGTTCAACACTATAAAAAGATTGCTCTAGTATGAAAAATACTATATTGAGGAAGTTCCAATTTTTTTCTTTCCTCCAGAAGAGCTATTTGACATTGAAAGCATGCGTTCCCCTTTTTGCACAGTGCCTTTGATATCATACTTGCCAAAAAAGAGACATTCATTTCTGAAAATATAAATCATGAACTCTTAAGCTCCTTCGGTTAACATCTTACATAAAGTGATAAAAATACAGATAACGTTGTGCCAAATTAATGAACCGTTTTTCTTTATTTTTGGCAAAAAAGATCTATAAGATATTTCCGATGAAAATAAACTAAAATGAACGAAATATCACAACTTAAGTTCAATGCAGTACTTTGTGTAACTAGATCCTTGTAAAATTACTTTTAGAAAACTCCAACTAGCAAATAACCCAAATGACTCGGGGTCTCAATCCAAAATAAAAGAAACTTCCCCGTGAATGATGGTAGTGCTAGATAAAAGGAGTTAACAATATGATAAACCTAAACTGGTTTTAATTCGAAAAAAATTCACTTTCTTCCATCATTCTATTCTAAACCATCAATCTTTCTTCGAGGTGCGTCCTACGCAAATTATTGACCTGCAATTGAAATAGCGACCGCGGAATAAACGATTGTTAGTCTCGGTAAAGAATTCCATAACCTCAAGTTTAGCGCACGTCGGGGATATACAGATGCAGATGTACATGAAGATGAAATTTTCATAAGGCCCATTTTCCAAAGGAGATTTTCTCATTCAAAAAAGAGAAGCACGGGATGGAGCATCGGAGAAAAACATACACAAGACTTCTTACGATGAAACGTTATTATATAATAAGGTGACGGATGAAGTAGTTGTAACAGAGGACGGAGACGTTGTTTTGAGCCTTAACAACACCGTTAGGCGATATGTGGGTCAAGTGAAGAGGCGTCTGGTATGGGGATGTGGGAAGGGGTACAGAGAGGAAAGGGTATGGAGAGAACTCTAGTAGGAAACGCAGTTTCCCCTTCCACGACGAGACGGACACGGAGAATACATGAAGTTTAGGATGACCCCCTTCTTTGCCTACTTCTCTCTCTCCTATTCCCTCGAGGATTAATTAGCGAGCGGGCTTAGACAAGCAATTCACTAATCGTGACGTTCGCCTAGAGAAGCGAGAGATATAACGCGAGTGCCGAAAGGGATGCATTAAAACTGCGCATTAACGAAAACATGCCGCTCATCCGAAAGTTTTTAGGCGTAAATGACACTGGAAAAGTGTCTGTTCTTTCCCCGGGAATCCGATTTAAAACTAACAATAAAAAACATGCGCTTCTACATGCGAGCACGCACAAGCAATCCAAAGTTACAGTTTTCGAGCGCTTTTCTTTGTCGCAATCCAAAGTTTGGGGAATGTAGGAGATGAACAATTAATTTCTCATACTTGTGGTCAGATATCCCCGCACAAAAAATCGGTTAAGACATCTTAATTCCTATTTTACGAGTTTCTCAGAAGTTTGTGCGAAATTTCTTCAAACACTTTTTGTTTACAGAGGCTTTTTCGCTGATTAGAAAAGGATGCAACGTCTATTCATCGGCTGTAGTGTAGGATTACTCCGTGAAACTGGGTTAAGACATCCCTGTAACCTCACGTATACCCTCTATGTTTTAACGGTGTGTATCCACGGAATGAAGTGGAAATGCTACTGCAAATTCCCGAAAATTTTACAATATTCGATAGTAAATCCTTATATAAGTAATTTTTCCCCTTCAGCGATATTGATCGTTCTCCTGTGATGATGTGAATTCTGCTCGTAATAAATTCGAGGATATCTTCTTTCTTGTTGCAAGAAATTTAAATGGGCTCCCGGATGGCCTATTAGACAACACGTTCAGTATAAATGGTCCCAGGTTCGATTCCTCAGCTGTCCTTAGCTGTCGAGATACTCTTAAAAGTATTACTACTAAATATATATTTACCAGAAAATTAGATAATTTATATTCTTAGGCCAATTTTTTATAACCGGGAAAGAAAGGAAAATCCCGGGAATTTTTCATACACATATCTATTCATTGTTCTTTCTCAAATAAAGGTATATTCCTCTTGATGTTGATATTGATCAATTATGTAGCGTTAAAGTATTCTAGGTTTAAATTTGATGAGATTAGCTAAGAAATTTGGCATAAAAATTTCATCGAAGGGATGTGTCAACGGAAATGTTTTTCCTGAAATATTGACGGAAATTATATTTTCCATATTCATAACATTCAAATTTACAAAAAGATAATCTAAAGCATATATATCAACGCGAATCGAGGAAATAAGTTTATAATTATTTGAATAAATCATATCGATTTCCATAAAATGTTTGAAGCGTTTCAAATATTCATAGGGAAAATAAGGCAGCTTAATTTATAATTCAAGGGGTCCTTTTACCATAGAAAAAAAGCACTCACCTAGGTATTTAATTTTGGAATAGTAATCTAGTGGAATTATGCATATATACCAAAGAAATGTGTAGAATTTTAGGGAATGTTGACGAAATAAATTAGCTGTTATTGCTTCAAGATTTTTTCATTTTACATTGCTGTGCGTATATTGACCATTTGGTCCCCTTGATTCAGGTTTGGCTCTTCGGGAGGCACCGTTCATACACGAAGAAAAGATGATACCGCTAAAATACATCAAAATAATACAAAATAATAGTAACACAGTTACAACAAAAGTTACTTCTGCCTGTGATCGACTTCCAAAGTAAAAAAACAATAAAAATATCTCAAAATAAACAGAGAAGAAAGAAAAACCAAAATAAAATCACAATGTAAAAATATTACAAATTACCCGCATAATTTAACGTGAACACACACACACACATCTCACAATCACTGATAGCCTATATAAAAATGTTTAATTTGTTTTTTAAATCCATTTTTCGTCACGATATTTACCTCCCTATGAAAGAAAAAAATATATAAAATATTGAATTTTTTTAATTACACATGTATTAATCAATTAAAACAATAGCTCTATGAAAGCAATAAATTGAATTAATATTTAAAATTAACTTTTCATATTTCTGTACATCTTTCTAGTTCATTGAAATTAACTTTTATAAGTAGATTGTGTTTACACAATTTAATTGTTGGATGCAATTTTGAAATTCAGAGTGAAAGAAAGGGTGCTAATGACAACGAATAAAACGGTCGTCATTTTCAGAGGCAACGGAGACAACAGTGTATGGAAACACACTCATCCGTTTTTGGAATTAGGGTACCAGAATAAACCCGTTCACAATCTTCATATATAATAAAGAATTGATCATAGTTCCGGACAAGCAAACTGAAAAGAACCGTCTGTGCGAAGCAGAATCTGCAATACAACGGCATACACGTATTAAATCACCTTAAAACCGAGATATCTATTTGAAAGAACTGGATTTCAAAGATCAACGCGGTTCCCACTGCTTAAAAGAATGTATAAATTAGGCCAGCAGAGTATTCTAGATTCTTTAAATACCATCCTACGTGCGGTACACAGCGTGGGGTGTATGTAGGCTCAATTTCAGTCTTCTTGTGTCACAGGCTTTGAATCAGGAGAGCAAAATGAGGTTCCCAGAATCCCCTTTTCCTGAGCAACCAAACAGAATGGGTCTTGTGGTAAATATGCATGAGAGAGGTTGCGGTTACACAGATCGAGTTTCTTCCATCGCATTTTTTATTTAAAATAACATACTCGGGATTCGCGATGTTTGATTCGCACCACGTGCTTTCCATGAATATTCTCGAGGGTCTTGTACATGCTACCTGAATGAAGGTAGAGAAAAATCCGCCGAGGGAAGTTGTGGAAATGCATCCTTATAGGTGTTTCAAATGTGTTCATTGCTTGGAGAGGAATACAAATCTTCCTTAGGGTTTATCACGAGAATTCTCCCAAAGATAGGAAGCAGCCCAATGTATATTTATGCGGAGCGATACATTTCTTTGATTTCATTCATCTTCCATGAAAATACAAGGAAATTAAAGATGATAATATGTTTCTTAACAAAAGAATGAATGTAAGAGAAAAGTAAGATGTGATAATGGATAGGCCAAGGATTCCTAAAATCGATTCCCTATAACAAGAAATTTTCTTTCAAAACTAGTGACAGGGTGATTGTTTTGTGAAAATAGTATAATAAATCCTCCTACAGTCAACTAAATCACGCAATTTATAATCACATTACTTAAATTAAATCCTGATAAGGCACTTCTTTCAGACTTTACTTTGTCAAAATTAACTACTTCCCTTCAAATATACCCGAAAATATATTTATGGAAATTTCGATTGTATTCACAGTTATAAGTCAAAAATCGTAAGATAGTTTACTTCACAACACCAACAACTGAAAAAAAATCGTGTTATTAATGTAAAAAAATGTTGAAACAGCGTAACAAAGAATACAGATCAAACTACAGCGAAGTGTAAATGACAGGGGAACCAAAACCAACGAAAGCGACGTACGAAATGATTGAAGGTGAATTCGTCTGGGAATCGAGCGAAATGAATGGATCTCCAAGACCGTAAAAAGCTGAAAGCGGAAACTCAACCGATGCTAGATGCTTATTTCTACTGAAATACTGTCATTCGTCATAGGCGAGGAAAATTCACTTCCTCTTATCTCGTTTTTACGAGTTTGGAGTTTTGTAAATATCGTAGGGATCCTGGATGACTTCACCTTCACTCATCGTTGGTTTCTTTGCTTTTAGTTGCTCTCGCATTGAGATGGATTTCTATATTACCCGGATAACCATTTCCTCATCACAAAGGATTCCATCAATCGCTGCTTAATATTCAATTGCATATTGAACGAGAGTTATCAAAAATACATTTCTATCGAAGAGCAAACTATGGGGTGCATTGTTGACGATATTCTTTGGAAATATCATGGATGTTAAATATTACATAATAGAAACTTAACTGAGATTTGCTCAATTTTGCAGATGTCTACCCTCGAGACTTGGAGGATGGAAGAGATGAAGATGCCCTCGATGAAGACGATGGCATGGATTCACGAACAGAAAGAGAGGTATGTTTATAGAATAAGTTGTTTATCGATGATGAAAGGCGGTGGCAATTAATGTGAAAATTCCGATATCGAAACAAATATAATGGAGAATGAAACAGGACGACTGTATAAGCTCCAACACGAATTTACGGCCCAAAAAGTCGACTCCACATACAACTCAATTAACTATCTCCTTGTTGATACTAAGTATACAAGCTTGATATTTATCACGCGAAGTAAAATTATTATGGTGTTTACTTGCTACATTAATATCCATTTCAAATATTTTCCAGTTGAAAATTGTACCTTTAATGAGACTAAACACACCAGTGAATTGAAACGAATTTTTACATTTTAAAGTAGAATCATTTTGTTAAGAAGTACAATCTTGAAGGAGATGTTGATGAATTTTGTGCGTGACCAAGTAGCTGAAGGGGAACCTCCAAATAGACGAACAAAAGTTGCATGGAGTTACTTCAGATGATTTACTAATTTTCAGTAATATCTCTTGTTGACTGTGCGAAATGCATCTCGTTTAATCTTTGATTATTTCGCTTCTTAACGTGTAACATTTAATACCTTTAATCAATTTTGCATTTAAAGAAAAATTAAATGAATGATACATGACCACTATTCTTAAATGTTTCTAGAAACTTATACGCCGTCAAAAATATATAAAAAGAGCGTACAAGGTACGACATAGGTACACTTTTAAATTACGCATCGTCAAATACATATCACGTGATAAATAATTTGAATCTACGATAGTATTTTGCTTACTGTATTAGTGTAATTCACTGAAAAATTGTATTTCCTCGAGACTCCATAAAATATATCTTAAATTAATATACCTCCCTTCACGCTTCTTCATGAAATACAAAGAATAATAAAACACGTCAATCTCTTTAAAATGTTAGCACTATTACGTTGATCAAGTGAAAATATGGCGATTCACAGAATGATCATCCAAAATAATCTCGTTAAGTTATGTATTAAAGATGTTCCGTTGGTTCCATTGATCAATGCGAAAGATGATACACGCCTAAATAAATACACAGATTACTCCCTAACATTAAGTGGAAGAAAAAGAGGCGTAAAAGTTTTTTAAAGAAATATGAAAAGTTGGAAGAAGATCTTCAGTAAAAATATTTCATTATAAACGATAGGTGTTCGTGCATGTTTCAGGCAGCTCAAGGATCTTTTGAATATTTGGAGCTTATAACGTCTCTTAACCTTACACGGCAGATCCATACAACAAATGCGGAAGGTACTGGAGTGAAACCCCGTGCGTTTTGTAACTGTCGAGAAACAGAAGTTTGAAAAAAAATGTAAAATTATAACCTGCGAGTGTGCTTTCACTTGGGTCAAGGTTGCTTCTTTTACCCTCTGTATTTATGTGCTGATATGTATATGTCCCTTTTACTCCACCTCTGATAACAAAACGGCTCTCTTTTTTACAATGCCTTTTTGCCTTTTCCTCTCATTTCGTTCCTTTCTTATGTTTATCTTTGTCCGAATGTTTTCATCGCACTTAAGTCCAAATTCATGTATCTTTTTTCATCCCATTAACAGCTTAACGCCGTTTTTCACCCTACTTTTTCGAATGCTTTCCACCTGAGTCTTATTTAACAGTAGGATAAATGTATCGATCATTTTCAGTCTCTTCGCAAAACCACGATTTTGCAATTAGCTATTTTATAGCTTCATCCAAATCTGCTATTAATCCCTTCTTAGCTTACTTAAGTAAAACACCTTTTCAATATTCTATTTTAGGTTTACAACTTTCAATTTAAATATGATTAGAATATAATCCCTAAGCTGTGATTGTTCATCACTCATATCCTCTGTTTATTATGCATTACATACTACATAGTTTTCCCTCAGAACCTCAACACGATACACCATGTGAGTGTTGTGTTGTCAACTAATAATATGTCTATTCGTTGCAAATAAACGGATCCTATTTGAGCTAATTATTTTAAATTTAACCGTTTCTTTACACAGAGAGTGATATCCGCCCTGCTGGCTAGAGGTCACCCTTACACTGGACATAGAGTGCACGGATATGTGGACCCATCGCATCTGGCTGAGGATCCAGAGGAACAGACCCTGCGATTGAAGGAGCTCCTGCGCGAGGTGATGGGAGAAGAAAGCCCAAGCAACTCATTCCGAAGTCACGAGGCGAGACATGGGACGCGTGCTGCGACTAAGGAAGGGGATAACGGATCCTGGGGACTCCCAGTCGTCATCAAAAGGAATCCTTTTGGAATAAACGCTCGTGGCTTCCATGACGACGTGTTCAATCGCGACTTCGGATCCTTTAACCCGATGAAGAGAGTCGCTAGGAGTGTGGAACAAGATGTTGGAGTGGGAGGGAAGAAAAACCAAACGAATGCATCCGGCGAGGAAGGGTCAGTATGCACATAAATTCCGCGCAACAATGGTTTCAAAAAGTTTCCCAGTATTCTATGAAACGTACGGCCCTAAGTAAATATTTCATATCAATGCAGTGTTAGCTTCCAAAATATAATGAATGAAAATAAATAAATCATAAGGAAGAATGGGCATGATAAAAGTGTGACAGGTGAACTCTTTCAGACTTTTACGTGTAAACCACCAACATATCTGCTGCGATAGGCTTAGGGTGCGACCGTTCGACTGTGGTCGAAATCCGTCGAACTGTAAGACATTCATGAACATGTGGCAATTACAATACTATTGATTCTAAACTAGCCTAGATGAGGCCAACTTTTTTTGGGCTTCCGCTCGTCGTAGATAAAATAGTGGCACTTATCGAAAATTTTAAAAATTAATATCGGATTATCTAAACCTAATTAAAAATTCAAAAATTTCACCTTACCTACTGAGCAATCGGGACAGAAACGAAGGTCCTCCGCGATCGATATCTAGTTTTTAGTTATTAAACAAAACATCCTCACGAGAAAGAACTTTTAGAAAATCAGTGAGTTAAAGGCAAAACCCAATCCACAATAGGCGAAATATAGTGATTAAAATTGAGTAATGTAGCTTCCTTAATAGCGAATTCGACTTCTGTATTAAAAAGACCAATAAGGTACAGAATTTCAGCAATGATTCTACTAACCGGAGCTCCCTTTAAGCTGCCTGCTTGGGCGGCAACGCAATACTTTTCAAGTGCCTCCCAAATAATTTGTCGAACGCTCATTACGCATTGAAAATTTTGAAAGCCTTTAGCTTTAGTTTTTACAGATCTATTAATAAATTAGCGTATTATGAATTGCATAGTACAATGGCATGCTTCATTTCGTTATTTTAATAAATTAGATCAGAAAAACTGTAACTGATAACTCTTTCTTGGCAATATTTGCGCTGTTACGTTAACTAAGCGCCCGAAATAATTTTCTTACCGCCCAAGACGGGAAAATAAAAGGTAACTATAATTATGACTAATGCAGGCGTAATTATGTGATTTCTTTAAAAAATCCAATTCAATAATTTCACATCAATGAATTTTGAGCCGATTCTTAAAATCCAATGCGTAGAAAGATGAGTTAATCGCTTTGTTACATCTTCTTCGCAGTCAAAAGGAATCTCATTAGTATGCTCCGCCATATCAGCCACAGGAAATGAAACCATATACTGATCTCAATCACTGCGTCCTTAATTTGGCTACAACTGGCTTTATGCGTTCCCCAAGAACCACTTAGAATGAATCCAGACCACGGATGGTAACTTACGTCAAGCTAAATTATCTCAGATCCTCGCACAGAGAAAACACTGTCTTAATTGAGTATGAAACGATTTCCTCTTGCCTTCTTTATATAAGAGATAAACATATAAGACCCGAGAAAGAAAGATGATATTTTACTACACATGAATTCAAAAAAATGGTACATGTATGTAACTGCGCCGATTTAATAATCATCCAATCATCCAATGAAATACCTCACCTACGGGAATAAATCGTCCTTGACCACTTGCCCTTTGGGAAGTTAATAAATCCCAACCTGCCCTTCACTTTTGCTAGACTACGTAAACATAATTTATTCACGTTCAGAATAACTTATACTAAATATTGAAATTTTACTAATATAATAAATGATACTCAATGCGACTATATCAAAGAAAGTTGATCTCGAACAGGAATATAAGCGGAACAAAAGCTACTGGGAAAACTTCTTCGGTACAAAACATTTTCATCACAATAAAACAAGTTCTTAATAAAATGTTAGTATTGAATCACATCACGGAGAAAATATCGAATGAATAATATTACATTTACCAATTTTTAGCCTTCGTGCGTCATAATGACAGAAAATATGCTGAAATACCAATCGTTTACAATTTTATTAGGGAAATTATATTTATTAAAATTTTAATAAAAGCAACAATCGATACCGTCATTACTGTGCATCATAGTCTCAATTTAAATACATTTTGGGATAGAAAACGATAGAAGTACATTAGAACGTTGACTCTGAGAAGAGGAAAGAATTCTCACCTTCTTCATTTAGAAAGAAAGCTTAGTAGAGCACATAATGTGCCCTAAATGTCTTTACTAACTTATAAACTTCGAAATTCTCTCCATTGTGTCGAAGATACGATACTCCATTGGCATGGGTTACGAAAGAGGAAGAAGTTATAATCGACGTAGGTCGGAGAATAACTACAAAGAAGCGTGTAATTAACTGCTAAAGTTTCTACTTCCCGCTTGAGTGCCCCTCGCGGTATCTCGCCTCGGTGACAATTGCTCCCAAAGTTTCTCATCTTTCTCATATGCACTTTCGAAGAAAAGAGTTTGAAACTGTAAGTGAGAAAACAAGTTTTCCAGGGATTGCTTTCAGAGGGAAAACTCGTCCGAAATATTCAATAATTTCTAAAGAGCGTGAGATTAAAATTTTTATATCTTTCTCCAAAAAAGTTAAGCTGTATTCCTTTACAATACCGCCGCAAGATGAACTTCAGGTAACCGATCAAAAAATCAGAAGTCTGAAATTTCTAACGAAAATTCCAGTTTAAATCGAGCGATTCAACGTCCTCGTCATCTCTGAATTTTATAATATATTTATTTAACTAGTTGTGAGTTTCAGTGATCCATTTTATCTGAACGATCAATAGCAAATATAGTAATTACAAAAATTTCATGAATCAGTTATCACTTATTCTACGTCGATCATTTGGAATTTTGCGATATATTTAACCCAGGAGTTCCATATCTAATGTAACTTAATATTTTAAAAACTCTAATAATTTTAGAATCCAGTAACTTGGCCTCGACTTTATGGTAGTCTTCCATCATGAAGATAAATAGAAAAACACTTCTACGCTATACCACAAAAGGTTTTTATTACACGACCATGTTTTCAACCCGTTGGGTTTTTCCCTTTTCCCCCCGTTTGGGACCGGGGATCGAACTCGGGTTCAATTTTTCCTGGGTGCGCACCATCTTGCGCAAAATCACCCTTACCCGTTTCCTGTGAAATAAAAATTGATTGATTTGCCTTAAAATTTTTTGGAACAAGATGAAGTCTCAATTGAATGATAATATCACCGATAAACAAAAACTATAAATCTACATATATGTTATTCCCTGAGAAAGAGACAGATACTTAAAAATTACAAATAATATTTGAAGAAATCATCTTTAAACACGGTTTAAATCCATGAATTGACTTATCGCAAACACAAATTCCAAAAAGTTCAGTTTGAGAAATTATAAAGTTCCGTTCTAAAAACAAAATAATATTCTGATATATTCTAATAAAAGCAATCTATCAACGAAATCTCTACAGCATCTATAGAAGAAACACCGAAATTGAAAATAGTAAAGCTGATTTCCTACGCTTTCTTGCGATAGCTTCTTGTAAAGTTAAAATTTTCCTAGCTGGTTTGAAAATTGTATATTCTTTCTAAAATTTTTCAGAAATTGATATTGACGTATTAAAATCAAGTTTCTATGAAAAGCAGGAAGATAGATAAATTTCGATTATAACAAGTCTTACAGCTTATCGAGCTATTCTTAGATAGGACTACAAGAATGAAGCAGGAGAGCTTTTAATTGTTTTAAAATCTTTTCCTCTATTATTTATAAACAAATTTGGTAAACTCGCTTTAATTTATCAAACGTAAGCAGTAGGTTTGTTTGCTTTCATATCTTGAAGAATGGAAATTTTTTTCATTTGTCTTTAGGTACAGGATAGAGGGATTCTATTCTATCTTTCAATTACTTTGGTATGTCATGTTTATGCCTGCGATATTAAAGCTGCTGAGTTATAAGTGATGCTGAATAATGGCAATTAAAACAATCCCCCGTGAATGACATGAAAAGTGTTATTCATAGGGTCATTTTACTGCATTTTTGTGGACTTTCCACTTATTGCAATTTGGACCAGAGAGGAAATATAGTAGGTGTTGATGATCCAACTAGTGTAATGACTGTCGATAAAAAGGTAGATGTTTAGAAATCCAGCAATCCCTACATAATTCCAATAAACGACATTTTACCATGAATTCTTTATCCATGTCTTTCCAAGGGCAGAATTTTCAATGATATTTTTCCAGAAAATTTGTCTATACTCAAAATAAGTAAGAAAAGAATCACAGCATAATCGAAACTACAGCTACGAAAAAGTGAATTTTTACAGCGAGTTAACCCTCGTATTTATCGCAGCATCTATAACACCCATGAGCTGAGTAAATATAATAATGATGAGTTGATATATTTAAATTGATAGAACTACATAGAATAGATTTTATATATATTTCTCAAAATTCTCAGGGTGCAAAAAGGAGGCGCTTCAAGAAGGGTGAAGAGATCGACCAAGGAGGAAGGAAAAGCAGATTTGAGCCCGGAAGTCAACGTCAAACCCAATCAACCGATGGATCTCAAAGGAAACATCCCGGGAAAGGCCTCTTTGAAAAGGGAAGAAAGATCAGTTGAAACAACCACGGCGACCATCGCCGCATCCGGTCAGCGGGTCAAGAGAAGACCTGAGATGGATTCCTCCGGCTTCCACGGGGACACCTTTAACAGCGGTTTTGGAGACTTCTGGACAATGAAGAGAAACTCTCAATACCTACATCCTTACGGACCCTATAAGAGAAGACCTGAAATGGACTCATCGGGCTTTCACGGCGACACCTTCAACAGCGGATTTGGAGATTTCTGGACTATGAAAAGGAACATGGCGGCCGACAACGCTGGCGGAGTCGACAAGAGACGGCCGGAGATGGATTCTTCTGGTTTTCACGGAGACACCTTCTCTAGCGGTTTTGGAGACTTTTACACCATGAAGCGTAATCCTATCTTACATCAGGAAGAAAAGAGGAGGCCCGAGATGGATTCTTCGGGCTTTCATGGAGACACTTTCAATGGAGGCTTTGGAGACTTCTGGACTATGAAGAGGACAGCACTGGCGCATCCTTATACCGCTCAAGCGAAGAGGAGGCCTGAAATGGATTCTTCTGGATTCCATGGTGACACCTTCAACGGAGACTTCGGAGATTTCTGGACTATGAAGAGGACAGCGCTGGCGCGACCTCTGAGTTACCCCGGAAAGAGGAGGCCTGAGATGGATTCTTCCGGGTTCCACGGTGATACTTTCAACGGGGGTTTTGGCGATTTCTGGACGATGAAAAGAGCTCAAGGGGTTCCTGAGAGAAGTCAGAATGGAGTGGGAGAGTTTCTCGACTACGAAGACCGACCGTTAGGAAAAAGAAGACCAGAAATGGATTCATCTGGGTTTCACGGGGATACCTTCAACGGAGGTTTCGGAGACTTCTGGACGATGAAGAAGAGGTCACTGCGAGCAAGAAGGGGGGTAGAAGGAGGCGAAAAGGCGGACCCTTCAGCTTTGCAAGACGAACGTTACGATGAACTGCTTGTTGACGAGGATGGGTCGCCATCGCGATGGGCTTACGGAAGGTTGGAGGCGAAGAGAAGACCGGAGATGGACTCTTCCGGATTCCACGGGGACACTTTCAACAGCGGATTCGGGGATTTCTGGACAATGAAGAGGAACCAACTTCGTCCGTACACCGCAGTCTACGGTAAGAGGAGACCGGAAATGGATTCTTCCGGATTTCACGGAGACACCTTCAACAGCGGGTTTGGTGATTTCTGGACCATGAAGCGCGGAGGTGGTTACGGTGTGGTTATTCCAATGAACCCAAATAAAAGAAAGCCGGAGATGGATTCTTCGGGATTTCATGGTGACACTTTCCATGGAGGGTTCGGCGACTTCTGGACAATGAAGAGGAGTGGTTATGCTGACAGATTGGCGGGAAAAGAGGGATCGGGAATCAAACAAGTTGATCTACATAAGGCAGATGGAATAGAAGGAGTAAAGGACAAGGGATCGGAAGATGATCGAGGGGATGGGAGCGGAAATTCCGAAGGCAAGAACGACGATAAAAAGAACTAAAGTCAAACACAATGCAGCAGTAATTCCAAAGGATTTCTGAATTTACACCAAAATATTCTTGTCACCAAAAAATATTCCAATTGTCCAGAAATTTCACCATAAATAAACATGTATTGGAAGAGTGATTAAATCCCTTTTCTCCGTCAATTAATATGCGTTAAGGATTGATTGAGCGATTGGAGGTTTCAAAAAAAGGAATTATTCCGATTGTCACTTCGGATTCGAAGCGCGTTTCTTTCCGAAACTTCTCGCTCACAAACGACAAAAATATCCCACAAAATATCGTAAGAACAATAATTTACGAAGAGTTATTTATTGTAAATTTCTTCCAAATTTTAAGAACGTTGTCGCCTGTATATTTTAGAATGAATTAAAGCTATCTTTTGTTTTAAGGAAATAAGCTTTGTCTCCTTGTCTTATTTTCGATTATTTCAATAAAGTAGTTGCAAAAGCATTGGTTGATCTCCCGAATAGTCTTATCTCAATTACTGAACCCATTCTTTCTGCAAAATTTTATAAAAGAAGATAGTATGTCTTACGTACACCTTAATATGCCTTACGCACGCCTTAGTATGCCTTCTTCCGATTCTGAAGGTAAGATTTTCCTCACGATTTACTACCGTTATGATCCGTCGGTAAAAGTCTGCTTGAAATAACTACCGTTGACGAGAATAAGCCAATCTGAGAATTCACTCTTGACTTTTTAAACAAATACGAAAAATATTCATAGATTCAATTCAATTTAGAATTTACATTGTCAAATGTTCATATGTACATAAATTAGATATGTTTCACGTGATATTAAAATGAATAAAAAATGACAAACACTAAAAGTCCTATAATATCACGAACATCGTTTCTAAGAGAAAAGTAAATTTGCTCTAAATCGATTTTATCGATGTATAGGTTTTTAATGAAGGAGAAGGTAATCTAAAGCATGAAAAGAGCAAATTTTTATATTAACGCATAGAGCGTAACATAAAGATTACTTTGAACAATTAAGCCAAAAAATTCTTGAATAAATGTACATAATATTTTAGAACTTTATACATGATTAGCAATATTACCTAAATGAAAATAATTCTATTGGAATGAATAGATGAAATACTAGGTTATTTACTCAATTTACCCAAAGTTATCAAGTTCATCTTAACTAGCATGGAAGGATAAGCTCGACAGCAATTTTTTCGATAGACCTTCCTAAGAATACAACTTAAATTAACTACAAAGAAATTATTTCGACACAAATTCCTAGGTCATTTAGGTCTAAGGTGATATTTTGTTCTACAAAGTCTAATTCTTTATCTTTATCATGGATCCATTGTATAAATGTTTGCATACTTCTTAACCTTTTACCACTATCTAATTCTTATATCTTGATTTTCCTTTCAATTTTGTATTACTACGGTAGATGACCATCTTTCCTAACGAAGGGTCCCTGATTTATCGTGCTATCCAACTAAATCTGTTTCACATTGTACTCAATGATCTGTAAGTTTTACCTTTCAGTTCCAACATATTACTAACACACAAATTTAATAAATAAAATAATTATTATTCTTTATTGAAATGTAACTCAACATTTCAGTTATCTTTTAGAAAGTACCGCAAACAATGCTTATTCTCTTTGTCAGTTAGAAAAATGATTCTATAGGTAACAAACATTAACTTCCCCGAAGAGAATAGCAGAATAAGAAAAGAGAACATCAGCTTTCATCTCAATTCAAATTCAATTACTTTGCAGAATCTAGTTTCTTTGGAACCCGAAAATAAACAGCCCCTGGCAACGTGACATTCTCACATGGCACCGAAACGAAGAGAAGGTCTCGAGTAATCGCAAAAGGAACCCGCATAAGTAAATTAGTGTGACGAAAGTTTTCCCTTTGAAAATCACCCCAATATGCGTATCATAAGAGCCCACTCATTCCGCAATCGCGACTGAAGACTTCAATGAGATGTGGGAACACCAATTCCCAACAAATAGATATGTGAAGGAGAAATTTTCTTGCACGATCTCAATCAGATTAAATGTAAAACGAGAGAATGGCTAAGAGGGAACGGAAGAGAAGAAAATTGTAGCACAAAGATTCAATTAGGAAGAAATCCAGGAAGGTTATTTCTAGCTTTCTTATATGAGTATATCGATCAATCCAACCACAATACAAGGAAAGCCCTGTCTGACTCTTATTGAGCAGGATCATAACAGCCTACCGAAATGTCAACAGCATCATTAACCTACGCCAGAGCTTTTCAGTTCCTTCCCCGTAGGATCAAAGTTCGAGAAAAACTAACTGATTAGATGATCACGCTGATGCATAACCGTAATGTATATCACAAACATTAAAGCTTGTCAGAACTTTACGAAGATCTCCAATCTAATCTTTACTTTAGGTGAAAACTTGACCTGTTTTCCTTCACTGAGCTGTGTAACACTAATTCGAACATCGTGGTTCATATCCTAGATGTTGTCTCACTTAAGGAATGTAAATGTATTTGAAGACCTCAATTCAAATTCACATTTGCGTAAAAAGGACAGTTTCAAATGGAAATGTAGAATAATGTGATAGAAAATTTCCCGTAAATAGGTAAAATATCGCAATTTTCAAGGCATGATTTAAAATCGCCGGAATAAAAAAATACTTAAGAGATAATACAGCACGTCATCCTAGCTGTATGCCGAACATGAAACTATGACTCTAATTAAATGAAATGGAAAGATAAAATAACTAAATAAATAGATAAGTAGAAATAGGAAAAGATAGGTGACGGAATGCCACCCTACTTCACGGCTTCGCAAAATCATAACTGATAAAAAAGAAAGTCCTGTCCTGTCTTCTGATAAGAAAGAATCCTGTCTTACTAATCTAAGAATTTTCTTTGTCAACATAATGTGCGGGAAGTCCTAAGGAAATGCGAAATATATGTTGCTGTCACCAAAACTCGGTTCTGACGCCTAAAGTACGACTAATCAAAAAACAAAGAACCATTTAGTACGACTGCTACATATTCCCATAATTTCCCCTCGATAGTTTTTCTATTCCCTCAAGTTTTAAAAATTTCCATTAAAAATTTTCACTTTATTAATTCTGAATGGATCTTGGACCCTTTAATTTTAAAACGGTAACAATTTCGGTGCGGTGGTTTGACAATAACGACTGCAAATGTCGTGCCACCTCGTGTCCTCCCCATATTCCAGAAAAGATGTGCGATATTAAGTCCAACGAACGATAAGAAATTTAAAAAAAATGGAAGTCTTAAGAGCAGACTAAATAGTATGAATAACATTTTCAGGCTGAATAGAGATCATTGGAGGGATAGGATGCATTCGTTGATAACGATGATATTCTTTTCAGGAAGGAAAAAAATTGGACGAATACGAGTAACAACAAAAAATAGCCTAGTTTAGCGACAAATTAGAAAGTGTGGTGGTTTTCTAGTCTTATCTGGTTGAGACGCACACATTCCGTTAACTGAATAGATAACCCTGCTCTCATTCTATGAACGCTGAGAAAGCAAGGCGTTCGTCCATTTACGATCCCGCGGAGGCGCAAGTCGAATGGCCTATCGCACAAACTACTGAATGAAACTAAGTGTAAAGGAATTAGATTCTTATTTACTGAAGTGAAGGCAACAGAGAGGCACCAGTGATGGAAGAGAATGTTGGGAGGCACAGGAGGGGAGAAGATTAGAGGCAATTGGGTTTCATTGGCAGGAAGGAGGATTGGAAGCGGTTGAAAGTTGAATGGCTGCCTGAGATGGACTGGGAAAAAACGTGTGGAAAGCCTTTTTGTTCAAAAGGATGGGAAGGAACTCGAACCGGATTACTGGCTGCAAATGAATGTAAAAGAAAGAAGAGGGATCCCGCAATCTAAAAGAAGCTTTGAAATTTTGTTACAGCGCGAATAAAGGGAAATAAAAACAAACTAGAAACTCCACGTCTCGAGACGAAATGCGCGAAGTTATCTGGCTTTACCTATTGGTCTAAAAAATACTGTATAAATGAGCATGAAAGGACTTTACTAAATTTCAAGTAACTCTTTAGACAGCATACCTATCTAGCGAAACAGAAAACAGAAAATTCATCAGATTGAATTAAGATATTAAAATAAGACCATACAAACTATTATAAATTAATATAATTGAGGAAGGAAATATAATAAGAGAAAACTGAAATGTAAAGAAGGACCTTCGAAGAAAATTCGCCAAAAAAATGGGTTTCTTATGAAATGTAAGCTTAGTTTTCATATAAATAAACTAATATGTGTGTGTGGGTGTTCGTCTAAAACTCGAGAACCAGAAGTTGTACAACTTTCAAACTTTAATAATAGTTAAACGTCTTCCCAGCGCAGATCATAGGCTAATTTTCCGGTTCGACCCCCGACGAGTCAAAGCGTTTCCATAAGAAATGCATGTGAATTTTACTTTTATATCGTTGATTTTACTTATTTTGCAACAGTCAACTGATTTAAAAGTAATAACAAGATGATCATAGCAAGATAGACAAAGTTATTTCTTTTATGAAGGTGACTGGACTCTTCCAAAGAATCTAACATAAATGTGGGGCTTTTTCCTTTTCCCCCTTTTTATTTATTTTATTTATTCATTCTTTTTATTCATTTTATTATTCATGAAACTATTACTAAGTCACCGCATTGCTACAAGTAATATTCATTGTTCATCATTCATTATTCATTGTTCTTTTTGGTGTAGAAATTAAATTATGGTAATTTACCATCACTTTTAATAGCCAGTACGCTGAGAAGGTGCAAAATGACCTCAGCTGTCGAGGCACCTTATAAAACTACAACTACTAATTAGTAGTAGTAGTAGTTTTTGATAGGTGCCTCGACAGCTGAGGTCATTTTGCACCTTCTCAGAATACCGGCTATTAACAGTGATGGTAAATTACCATAATTTAATTTTTACATCAAAAAGAACAATGAACAATGAATATTATTTGTAGCAATGCGGTGAGTTAGCCATAGTGTTATGAATAAAAATTAAATAAAATAGAAAGGGGGAAAAAGAAAAGCCCCACATTTATGTTAGATTCTTTGGAAGAGTCCAGTCTCCTTCATAAAAGAAATAACTTTGTCTGCCTTGCCATGATCATCTGCAATGACATCCTTCAGTGTGCTTGCTCCCAAACACCTCTCCTGTTCACTAGAATAGATCCTGCACTCAGTGAGGATGTGACATATAGAGAGTTGGGTGTTACACTTGTCACAGTGGGGAGGTATACGGGGAATTGTAAAAAGGTATGAGTGCGTCAGTGCACTATGTCCAATTCTCAAACGAGTTAAAACTACTTCCTCCCTCCTATTCTTTCTGACAGAAGAGCCCCAAGGTTTAATGGTTTCTTTAATTGCACGTAACTTATTCTCCGTTAGTGAAGACCATTGCTCTTTCCAGTCCTTGAGGGCAATACTTTTGAGTTGGGACTTCAGATCTCCTTAGGCCACTTCTTCAAAATCTATTGTAGGCTTTCTTGTGGCTTACTACTAATTAATTTTCAAAATTAGATTAGAAAGAATGGCGCAACTAAAGACAGAGACAAACACCAAAAGAACGAAAAAATTTTTAGGTCGTAAACAAGCCGTATCCCTGACAACTGATTTAAAAGTAATAATAAGAATTAATCATAAACTTTATTAAGAGGGGGCTATTTGAACATTTCGCATTTACGATGACAAAGAGATTTAGGAGAGTTTCTTGATAAGCTCGATTTTGAATATTTCATGGGAAAATGCTCTGATAAAGGAGACGAGAAAATGAGCCTTTCAACGGAGCAGGGACAGAAAATAGAAAACTCTTTTGGAGTACCTATTTTATGTAGATTTCAAGCAATTTTTATGTGTAAAAAATAATTCGTCAGGTATTCAGCGCTATGGTTGGCGTATGGATTTACATCTGCATTCCTTTTGAGGACATAATTTGGTCAATTTCTGCGTATTTGTTTTCTACTCGTAGTTTAATTCTTTGTTCTGTATTCTACGTATACCTTCAAAAGTGAACGTTTCTCCGTCAATGTGATATCACAAATGACGAAGCGGAAAAATGTGCTTTTCTTTGAGTAAATAGTTAATCCTCCGTCTCATTAGTTATATTAGCTATCTAATATTTTCTTAATAGTCCAATTAGTCGCAATTAGCATTATATGTATCAAATTTGTATGTTGAAATGAAGTAATCTTTATATCCCCATTGAGAATCAACGAGAAGTTCGGCTGGTGCGATAGAAATAAAATTCATCAAGTAAAAAGCAAATACAAATTAAAGAAAACTAATTTTAATAAAAGAGAGGAAACTCAAGGCACAGGGTATATCGCTACATAATTCACCAGGACAATACTTTCAACGTAAAAAACTAAGGCTTCCTTAATTTTCTCGGAAGCAAATTTCATAGATTCCGAAGACAAGGCGGCGACCGCGTTCCCTCAATTAAGGAAAGTGCTGTCAAGCAATGTTTTCTTCTCCGAAAAAGAGAGATATGGGCCCTGAATACGAGTGTGAAAGTGGATGGCTGGACCTTTGGAAAGAGCGGACCTCATTATTCAGACGAAGTCGGGAAAAAAGAATCAAGCGAAGTAAAAGAGGTAGATATTTCCAAAAACAGGAAAATTGCGCCATTTACATACTGAAAGGTTCTATATTTTCCAGCGAGATCAAAGATCAAACCTTACACTCATTTTTACCATCAATAAATGACAAAAAGTGTAGCGGACACAAGGAATGCAAACGATTCGAAAATACGATTTGATTGAATTTAATGATTAACAATTTTTAAAGGTTATTTAATATCATGTGTGAAAGAAAAGTAACACTATGAATAATACGTCCAATTTTCAAGCACTATTTCATCCATTCAGTAATGATTTTCTCATTATTAAAATGAGGGTAAATACGATACTTTGTACACAATTTTGGCCATAGTAAAAATAATTTCTACAGCACCTTCAGCGTGCTTTATCAGTGGCAAGCATTACTACATACATAAAAAACACTTCGATGAAAATTACGTCAATAATAGATAGTGGCATTAGCAATTCTTCACCAATATAATCTACCAAAACACATAATATTACTCAAGAAAATAATGGAAAATCATAACTATACAACTAGGTGATGAAGAATTATTTTGCCTTATCATATTCCAAAAATTAAGAAACGTTTACTGGTAAATAAAATAAGAGTCGCAATAATTAAAATTTCTTGACTTGGAAAACTTCTATCCTGTTATTGTCGCACTCTTTCTACGCCATTGAAGTATCGCTCTTAGTTTCGACGAAGGTGCTAAGTAGCCTTTCAAGGAGCACTTCATTAAGAGAATTGTTCCACGATAGCTGTTATTTCCCTAACCCATAAACACCAGAATGTTTCTCATTTGTAATGTAAAAGTAAAATAGTATTTTTGTATTAGCCATATTGCTAAAAGGGGCAAAAAAATCCGTTAAAATATCGACCATTTCAGTTATCTAATGACTGAAGTATAAAACTTTCAATGCCGATACTCCTTGTCACAAAATCACATTTGTTGTTAATTGGTTTAGGTTGGGAGAGAATTCAATTTAATATGACATATCCAACAATCATTCAAATTAGTTACTTATTTAAACTGTTTGTAATATCGATTCAACAGGTAGATTGGCTATTGGCCTCATTCTTATGGAACACAACTACTTCACATGTAAATTATTGAACAATAATGCCGACAACGGCCGCTCCGGGAAAGCCTATAATAAGGGAAAGGATTAAACAGCGGGAGTCAGTTGTTTTACGCTCGCAAGCATCGGCAATTCACAGGAACTCCGTCAGACTAAAAATCATGCCATGCCCCGCAGCGTACGGCCGTGAGGGGGAAAAACGTGAGCGGAGAAAAAGAATCATCCTATTAACTCTGCGAGGCGTGTCGCCGATAGCGTTGTAGTCGTCAAACTGAGCCTCAAAGGCCCAAAGGAAAACAGTGAGCGAGATCGACCAAGCGTGTGACGACAGTCTAAAGGGAGAGAGTAGGAATTTCACGAGACAGTGAACCAAGTTCGAATCTACGCGGCTGAGATACAAAAGTAAGGAATGGATGCGAATTATAACTCAGAGGAGAAGATCCAAAAACGCGGTTTATTCCGCAGTTTGGGAAGTGTGATGAGAAAGCGGTTCTCGCGAAGCAAAGATCCGGATGCCCCGCCTTCCACATCGGAGCAGCTCTTTATTTGTTTCTTATTTATCACGTCGCCGTAACATTAATACATCCCGAAGACGCCACAAATTGGAGTATCGTTATCAGATACTCTCATTAAGCGGACTACCTTTCCAAAACATTTTGATGGAGACCATCTGACCATTCAGGATGTAATCGTGATCGTAACGTTTGTTAGCCGGAATCTTTAGCTAGGGACTTAGGATATTTTTTTTAATTAAGGTTATCTGGTTGTGAGTAGGTGTACAATTAGGATATATTTCTGTGGCTATTAAATTAAGAAAAGGCTAAGGACTGAGGGAACGGTTGTTGTGAAAGATTAACAGCCTGTTGCATTGGCGGTATCCCAAGAGACAGAGGAGAAAGGAAGTAGAAACTCGGAATGAAAAGGATTACTGCTTCAGAGATGTACACAAAACAGAGGTAAGAGAGAACACGACTCAGTGCAAACAAGCTCAACTTATAACTTTATATATACTTGCCCAAATCATTTCAAACACCTCCAGAAATACAACGGAGGGATTAGTACATTTGACCATCTTCTGTTATGTGACTTACAGGTAAGCACACATAGGTGAAGAGAGGTGTGTATTAGATCGTCGTATTATATCGTAATTTTCTTCGTACAGGCCTTTTTAATTTCAACCAAATTCGACGGCCTCTCGAGACATACAAGTTTCTAATACTAGAGCAGAAAACGCCGTCTCAAAAATTATCCTCATTCAAAATATAAAGTTATTTGACATAAATGAAAAGATAATAGAAAAACAGTAATTTCTACTGGATTTTGTTCATGCAGTTTCGGCTAAGTAAGTGCCACCTCATGTACGAGCATAAATACAATCACTGAGTACTTGCTTGCTTTTCCGATACTCGAGTCTCATGATGGCGATTTAGCCGAAACTAGTCGAATAAAACCTGGTGGAAACCACTAAATACTTATTCCACCGTATTCTCACGATTTCGTATCACGAAGGTCCTGAAACTATAGATGCTATATGCCTATTTTTTTCTTAAAATTTTTTCCTCCGAAGTCTGGCGACGCGACGTTGTTTTCCATTCAATTTACACTCCATAAATTCTGTTTTATCGGATTTTATTCATCTAATAATACGTGAATATTCCAATATTTTCCTTGTCCTCTTATTTTTATAAATACAGATGTGAAAACTTCAGTCTTACTTCAAGTTTTCATTTTTTATTTCGTCCCGTTAAACTAAGTTAACCTTTTCGCCTTTTAGAAAATTACTTTCTTAAGATTTCTTTCACTTTTGTTCGCCTTTGAGAAAGAATCTAGAAATATTCCCTTGGGATACAGCTGTTTGACATGACGTCATTCGACAATTATTTATAAAGTAATGAAATACATTCTAAATATATAGAGCCCACATACTATCATAAAGGCAAAAATTAACTTTTGGGACATAACTATTACTATAGAATTCGTAAATATTACAAGGCAATTATCACTATGAATTATACCATCATAACCTTGGAAATAACATCGATAACTATATCTATCCCAGTAAGAACATATGTGAGAAATGTTTCCTAATGGAACTGTGACCAGCAAATTAGTAGGCTGCAACGGTTAAAGCTTAAATTTATGAGGTGTAACGTAACGTTTGAATTTGCGTTAACGATCTTTTGAGACAGTTCTTCTAAATAAAACACAGCATAGCTTCTGGGATCCATTATTGGTATCATCATTACATTTTGCAGATGAAAATCAGAATGCTAAATAGTATGTCTATTTACTCGTAAGTATATCGTAAGAGAGGAAATGTAAGCGGCTGTATTCAAAATAGAGATTTGTTCCTACAGCTAAAAGAGTACTTCAAATCCCGATCAGAATTAAGTACTTCACCTACTTGATATAGAGGATATGGGAAGCACCAAAATGTCGAGGACAAGAAGGAATGAAATCCCATATCATGTAATCGGTACTTACGCATTTACATGCTAGAAACCATCGAATTACAACACGAGTGAAATTACTTAGACAATTATTATGCGTGCATTTCGAGAAAGAATTTAGGTTTTGTTTATCATGGAGATTAGCCAACATTCTTTCAACAGTATATATTCATTTCCAAACATTAATCAAGCCCAACCATTGCTCCAGAATCAACATCTTTCCAACGCACGAACATACAAGGAATTAATTATGCAGTCTTGATATATCCACGTTATTATTGCTGATTAGTTGGTAGCATATACTAAAATCGAAATCATTCTATATTCTTAAAATCGATATTTCAGCTGAATTACGAGTATTTTAGAGTTGCTTTCAATTAAATTTCACCTAAGAGAGTTTTTCACCTAGGAATAAATTTAATCGTTTGAAAAAAGGGGTTATGATATTATCATTTTAATGTTAAACCTATCATCAGATGGCTCATATCCGATCTTGTTGAAAAGAAACAATGGACCTTGCGTTCGAAGTTCTCTATACATAAAAATCTCACCAATTCATGAACTGCAAGTTGATTTTTCTACTTGTCAGTCGTGCAGAATTTATTGATACTTTGACCCAATCCCTTACATTAACGAAAGTCCTATAGTTAGTGTGCTAAAGTGAATACCTGAGATTCAAATTCCAAACATGCAGGAGAGGTGATATTACTCAAAATTGATAAAATTTTAGAGGCGACCTTAAGATTGATGAGGCTTTCGCGATATCTTTTAAGGGCCCGCGCAAAATTTTCTTTCTTTTTTAATTACCAAGGATCAGGAGGGCAATTTTTATTTTGTCATCTGGGTAATTACCACGAAGAGGTCGAGAAATTTCTCTTCTTGAGTAAAATATTTTCCGGTCTAACGTTGATGAATGGGTCGGAATCTCATCGTTGATTTACGCGCATCTTATTCTTCCAACCCATTGTATTTTTAAGCGCATGCAAGGAGGCAGATGAGACGTGAACATGTGCACAATTCATCTTCGATTTAGAAAAACCTTGCTAAGCACGCGGCGGTGTTACATTTCTTTCGTAACGAAGCTGAGTGGGAACTTCCAGCGAGAAGACGCGGCCAAGTCGTTCATTATCAGTTAGACGTCCCGCGCGAGAGATGCATGACGGTAAATAGGGCGACATGGGATTCTCTCTCTTGGAGATTTTTTTAAAATCTTGCGTGCATAATCGTGTTTCATTTGTTTTGTCTCTCGATAATCCTGCCTTGTTAAGCGCTTGCGAGAATGATAAGGTTTTTCCTGCGGCCTTTGTTATATCTCCTCCATTACGCAAGAAGGATAACCGTGTAAAAGTCAATTTTCACCGCTTTTCACTCGGTAAATTTATCGCTCGAAACAAATCTTCGGCGGGATATTTATGAATGATTATATGAAAAGATATTTATGAATGTTTTTGGGTGTAAAAATTAATTTAATAATCAATGATAAAATTTGACTGCGTTCGTGTATGTATCACGTTTATTTGTTACGGTATTAGAGACTTGACGGCTTAAGAATGGTAGAAATTTTGAGCCATTGTGATTATATAGACTATTTTTACAGAACAATGTGATAATTTTGGACCCTCCAATTTCATGAGTAATTCTAAGTTTTACAAGAGATATCAGCACACCGCTATTTGCTCATATTTATTTTCATGGATATTGATTTAATTTTGTGATTGGCATTTGTGTTTTCTTAAGGAAAACATTTTATGTTAAAGTTACAGAGACTGATTTTGAATTTCCCACAATTTTTGTCTTTTGTGAGAGTAACAGTGCAGTCTGAATCCATTCAATAAATCGCAAGCTCTCTACGTCCTAAGTTAAAGCTACAACTTCATCGAATTGAATGTCTATAATCAAGCGCGCACTGTAGTTACAACAGTATAGAGAAAGATCGATGATTGCGAAAGTTTCACTAAATATAAATATCACGTATTTTTATTTAAAGGATATTGCATAAAATACCGTTATCGTGAAAACATTAAGGTGATATTCTAAATTCCTGTAATATTTCTACCTGTTTCAATTAGGTACATGGAATGTTTTCTTAGCTAATATAATAACAAAATGCTAAAAATAAATTTTTGGTATAGGAAATTCTGTTATCATATCACAAGGAGCTGGTTTCTTTGTTAATCTGGAAGAATGTGCAAACGGATAAACATGCATTCAATAAGAAAGTGATTCCAGGGGTTTTCTTATTAGAATATTTCTGTACCTATAACCGCTGCATATAAATCATGTGCTATGAACAAATAGGCATTAAAAAACAATAATTTGGAAAAAAATAAAAACTGGTGAAAATATTGAGACAATTTAGAAAGAGTATCTTAATCTTTGGTGATATGATAAAGATTGCTGAGAAATGTGCCTCCGTTAAGTATCTCTTATAATTTGAGGTAGAAATAAATGCTCTATTTACACGATGGGGAGATTGCGCCGTATCTATCAAAATTTACTCGCTGGAAGAATTCTTTAAGGTGGATCAGGAATGTGTTAGGTAAATCCCTCGTCGAGCGTTCGTTAACAGTGAAGCCGTCGGTGGTGCTAAGGTACACGCCTCGCCCACAAATCCGTCTCCAGATTCCGTCCCGCCCTTATCCTCCTAACACGACGGCCTCATAACTCATCCCGCCTTCAAGTAATTTATGGAAAAGAAAGCTAAGGATCGCGGAGCCGATGTTTTCTTAGCGCTTGCTCCCTGAATGTTAACACGCGTTCGTTAATTACGCTCTCCGGGGGAATTTCAATAACCGTTTTAACGGAGTAAAGCGAAATCGCTGCAATGATTGCGATCGTTATCGCGAAAAATTTCATTCGTAATGTTGTTGTTATAGCCTAGAAAAATCCCTACTCTCATACAGGAAATACAAAACTATTTCACTTCATTTTTTTCTATTAAGAACTTGAATTAATACTATACCATGTATTTTGCTCCAGTTAAGGTATTTTTTCGATTAGAAATAAGTATGTACTGTTCAAGTTCTTTAAGCAGTCGCGTACTAATTGTTTTTCTAATTTCTCTTTATGCTACAACATTCGAAAATTGTTCTGAAAAATGTTGTGAATATTTTGAAAGTTCACTGAATAAAGTTTTGCTCAAACATATAACTGTGAATTATTGCTTAAATTTTTATCAAAGGGAAACTTTCAATTAGGCTTTTGCGTTTGGTGATAATGGTTTCCTCTTAAGGAACTGCCTACTAATGTCCAATGATGATGATCCGATATTATGTCATTGGAATATCTTCCTAAGAATCACTATTTGTAACAACTTAACCAAACCGAAACCAATCTTTAAATTAACTATGAAATTTTTTTATTACTTTCCTTATTAGGAGCTCAAATGACGAGTGAATAAAGCAGATTAAAATTTGCAGTACTGAAAAGGAAGAGTTTATATGTAGCAAATATTTGTTCCATAACCCTAAGTCCAACGCTTATAGTTTTAGCATAATATTTCCAACAATCTCCAGACATCTTTATGAAACATTTTCACTGCTTATAGTTAAGTTCCAATAATTTTACCTTACGACCCGAAATCAATAAAGTTTAGTAATAACTAACGACAGAAGAGGTCCGGCGATAATTCAATACATAAAGAGGAAATGAGGTCGGATGTACGCGAAAAACTACACTATATAAACGTTTATGGATCGGAAAGGGTCGTGAAAAGTAACTGGAGTAAATCGTGTGTCCTGTTCATTGCAAAAGGCGAAAACTTGTAGAAGGTGTTAAAATGAGACGAAGGAGAGACGATGTCCTACTTCGGAAGATATCTGGAGAATACGTCGCAAACGACGGAGCATGTCACAAGATATTTGACAGAGACTTGTAGGAGCATAGGCGAAAGAAAACATCGGCCGGAGACCTAAATGTCTCGAAAAATGAATGTATCGTTTTGAAATCGATATAACCCTGTGCCCTATTGACAGGAGATTGAAATCAATCATCGACAATCTCTAATTTATGTTGGATGGATACGGAAGATTTGAAAAAAATACAGTTAACTAAACTCGTTCATTTCTTAAGGAAAAAATCATCATAGTTTCGTCTTCTTTCCTTTAAATTATTTTTTAACAATCAGCTATTGTGTACATATTTCTTTAATGGAAAATATTTCTAGAAGCGTGCGCTTCGAAAAATAATCCTAATGCGTATTAGGAGTAACTTCGGTGCTGAAATGAATGCGTGTGCCCATATGAAATGCATAATTGTACCAATGCTAAGAAAGAAAACACTTCCAATCAATTTTCCATTTTCTCATTTTTACACTTACAGTCTTCAGTAAAGTTTCTCCGCATCATACAGAAAAAAAATTCGTTCATATGAATGAAGTATATTACGTTTGCCACGTTTATATTTCTCTAACGTTTTAATATATTCCAGTAACTTGCGAAACAAAAGGGACAATTTAAAGGATTAAAAAATGCGATTCAGTTTTTCGGATTCCTCCAAACAAATAAAACGGCATTATGTCCCTTAGTCTGGAGAGATAGCTGATACGGCTGATACAGTGTATGTACATTAAATTAAACTCTGGCAATTTATTTCAAAGTACCCAAATTTATTTCAACAAAATATGTTCGACCTTAATAATTACCAATTATCTGTGATTAATATTACCTAAATCGAAAGGAAATTTTTTTCATGAAGGTTTGATATCATCACAAGTTACGCTTAAGATACAAGAAATTTCAAAGGCTATGATGGACTGTGGATTAAACTTAGTATGTTTGGTCAAAAAATAGGCTTTCTTGTGTATTACTTTCTTTTAAAAATGATCCACTCTAAATCTTTCCTCTTAAATGGATATAATTCCTCTCAAGGCAGAAATTCATGCATAATCCTCCCTGATTTTCAATCAAGAAGATTTGCAGGCCAATTTTAGTATAATATCCAACAGCAGGGCAAACCTGGGTCACAAAATGAAGACAAAATACAATATAACTCCCTTTATATACCCCTGTATAGATACAATAGACTCCCTTAATTATTTCCTTAAGTTTGGAAAATAACTGTATTGGACATATTCTAGGAGCCTGAATCGTAGCTATCTTGGTATCATGTGGATCTTGGTATCATGTGGATCTTGGTATCATGTGGAACACAAGCAACATATGAATAAATATCCAAAAATCTCAAGTAAATTACAATACGTTTCCTGAATTCATAAAAAAAAACTTATTGGACGGTTCTATTATGAGAAAAGTGAAAATTTGAACTACTCTTTTTCATATAAAATAAGGAACTTGTTTAATGATTGAAGTAGATAATTTTCTATGATCAATTATATCAATGTGGTAATAATAATAATCCCATAGTGCAGATAGCTCTCCTTGTTTACCCTTGACCTCTTTCCATGTTCTAAAATGCTACACGAAGCTTATTAATTTAGTAACACAAATAAACTGATATTCCAACTACACATTTTACCATCAAAATCTATGAGTTTAAGTATTGGTACTGCCAAAAATATTCTTGAAATTAGCTCTTGTAATCACTTACAGTAATTTATTTCAAAAATTCAAACTAATCTTTACACATTAAATAATCCTTTAAGCCCTTACATAACTTCCATCATGTTGATATTGATAATCTTCCCCTTTTATGCTGTTTCTAAAATGCATTAATGCATTGGAACAGCCTCAGCAAGTAAAATATAAATTCTATCTCCCTTATTAAGGCAAAATATGGAATAATAATAAATGAAGATATGCCAATCTGAAGAAATCATTCATGTTAGGTATAAATATTCAAAATATTTGCCCAGTTGAAGAGAAGAAAATGAAAATATATAATCTAGCTTCATCGAGTAAAAAGAGAATTAATTTCCATTATGAATTACCTTGCTGTTGCAAAAATGTTTAAAGATCAGGTCAAATCTTGAGCTGATTTTTATCTGCAGTCTTAAACCATCCTGGACACCACTCATTAGGGAATTCTTGGTAATCTCTAATGTTCCATCAGAAAGAGCTGTAACCAACAATAGAAAAAATTTCTATTTCCACCAAGATAAATTTTCATGAGTAATTGTTGAATAAAATAAGGTTTTGAACAACAACAAAGTGAAGACCTTCAATTCCACAAAGTGACAGCCTCCTCGGTGAATTTTAAGATATATTTTATTTGTACCTGGTTTCATGCTAGAAAAGCATATTGTTTCTAATAGTTCATAATAAATATTCTTAATTAATATAGAGAATATACTATGCAATATGCATGAAACCAAAGTATGATAGATTCATCACCACTTGCATTTAACCATTCTTACATAATGACAGTGAAATGTAACTCTTATATAAGTAGGGGAGTTAGTGTACTAGAAAAAGATTCAACTTAGGGGAAATGTAACTAATATCTTTTAAATAAATATAAAGAGTTCACCATTTAAAATGAATTAAATAAGAATAACTTTGTTGATTATTAGCATACTAAATATAAAGAAGATTAGGGATTCTATAGATATGAAAAACAACAGTGTCCTTTCAGACGGCATTTTGATCAAAAGTTTTTGATCTTAGTTTTTTAATAGTGGCAAGATATCAATATATTTTACATCAATTTCAATACAACAGAAGATTATAAGACACCCAAATTAAATGTCCAATTGTTAAAAGACGTACTTCATTATTAGAGGAATGAAATAATGGTCATGCATGATGTCTCAAAGCCTCATGTTAACTTGGCTGATAATCAGAAACCTACAGCACAAGTGGGCCTGGTACATGCCAGAAAAGAGGGGAGGCTGTCCTTACTGAGAGGGTGGTCATGTGCAAACAACATTCACAGCATGATGCATGGTTGGCAAATACTGCTCAAACATTCCTCTTTTCCTCCATTTATTTCCTCTCCTGCAAATTGCCATCAACCAGGTCAATGAGAATGAGCTTTATGTGGCCCTTTAACCAATTCTGAATGGCCCACTAGCTAAATCTTCCATAGAGTTTTCTTTCAATATTCATCCATAATTTAGCTAATTGATGTGGAAAAGATGAAAATTTCAGTTGTAATCTACCTTCAAATTTGGAATCTTTATTCATTTAAATATCACAGCAATGAAGTAATGACTTTTGGTTAATTATTGACACTTTTAAATGCAGTGAATGTAACAATTTTGCAACTTCAATTTGTTTATAGGAATTGTCCTCAGTAGGTCATAGCTAGCACACCCCTTACAAATAGCATGTGAAAACTGTAAGTATTGCTTAAAAGTGCTTCATTCCTTAATAAAAATCATACATAAATTTATATGAATGCCTAAGCTTAAATTGTAAAGAGCAGTTTTGTGTGGAAATCCCATCCTTTTAATAACAAGTTAAGGTACTTCTATAAGGGAATGAAAGTTAATATTTTAAGAAAAACTTACTTTACAAAATTTGGATGTATTTGAATAAGTCATTACTTATCCACTTACTACTTAACTTTATCAGTCTTTGAATAAGTCTTTGAATCTTGCTTAGCCCCTAAACTTCTCCCATTGTCTTTTAATTAATTAAATAATTAAATGACATTTTTAAATATAGCTCTTAAAATTTGTTTTCTGAGCATAACGAAAGACGATAAAATGCAACTTGCTGATCTTAAAAACATAAAGACAAAAAATAAATAATTCGACTCAGAAAAAGATAATTAGGGATATTGTCAAACAAGTAATAAAGTTAAAGGGTTCATCCAATGATATAAGCACTACTAATTAGTTATAATAATTAAAATAGAATTCATCAGCAATTGCTCAGATGTTGCAATGTTGCTAAAGAATCAACCCTGTACAACAAATGTTTAGTTAATCCTTACATATATGTGTGTGTTATAATCAATACAATATGAGGCAAACAAAGAGATGACTCATGCTTATTAGCAAAAAGAAAATTTCCTTCAATAATTGTAATTGTAAAACTTCTGAATTACTACTAATTTATGGAACTTATTTTTCTCAAACTTTCAGGTTTTAAATATTGAATAAGTTTCTAGGTCTATTTCTAGGATGAACTTCCAGAGAAATTAACTCAAATATGTTCTCTCACCAAGATCACACCTGGACAACGTTAATGGACTTAAAATGCACAGTTATAGTAAAGACTCTATCAATCAAGTAAATATATATTGTAAGGGGCTGGCCAAGAGGGTAGTTCCATGGATACAATTTAAGGCATCTTTAATATTTGGCAAATGGCAATCAAAATATCAGTCTCTGTGAGATATTTTTTTATATCCAATATCTTACATTATTTACTAAAACTTACTTATCACATAGTCAGTGAAAGCAGAGAAGGGAAAGAGTTAAGTATTTGATTCATGGCTGGCCCTGCCAATATATTTGAGAGCAAAAACATACAAATTTTATGTTATAGTTACCATTGATTGTGATTGTGTGTGGTAAATGAAATAGAATATCTCCAGGCATAAAAACCTGGAACCCTTAACAGGAGGAAGGGAAAATGCATGTGTTAGGAGTATCAACTGCCTGGCCTTAGTGAAACAGCTTCCATACTAGGCATGTGGCATGCACAATGAACATTTTATTAAGTCAACCATAGTAAAATTGATTGATCTTTGATTGACTAGCTATCAGTGTATAGTATGTTATAATCTTATTGAAATTAAAATTTATTTTAACTAGTAAGTAACAAGAAGAATAACTAGTTTGTGAATTATATATCTCTGATTCTAGTATTTCAAAATACTAGTTGAATATTGCATCTCACTTCACTGGAACAACTTTTCACCTAATATTTCCATAAAACTATGCCTCCTTATTTATATTCATGTGATAGTTCCATAAATGTATGAGCTCCTTAAGTTTATTGCAAAAAGGTGGCATTTTTCATACAATTTCTTCATGTTACATAAACTGAAAGTATTATGAGACTAAAGGTAAGAGATTCATGTGCAGTGAAATCTATTTCAAGCATTAAAATCTAGAATAGGCTAATTTCTTAGTTTATCAGATATGACCATTCCATATGTCAAGCAGATTTGATAATTTCACACCTTTAAACAATCCCTGGAAAAGTGAAGTATATGTGATATACTATGAATTATCTAGTGGCAAGACATTCTGGTACATGGAGACATAACTGAGTAATATTGGGAAAAGGATTTTTACTTTCCTATTAATAGAAAGTTTGATATTTAAAAATGTCAGATATTATATGCCAAAAATATAAATTTCATCAACAGAAATAATAGATCACATGAAAATCATGTAAATTAATTCAAAGATATTAATATCAAATTAAAAGTTAAATTACTAATCAAGATACAGTGAATTAAAGCAGGAGGAAAGTTCGTAGTTGTTCATTCCCCAAGGAAACCATATTATCTGGTTAACTGTTGCACAGATTATTTTGTATTCATTTTATTACATCGTTATCTCTGACTGAATAATTCTATTTGTAAAAGGTAAACTTAAAGGTAAATAATTACATTTCCCTAGATCCATTTAATTCCATAATGTTCCCAAAATTTTACTGAGTTCCTTTCAAAGTATAACATCAAATTAAGCTGCAGAACATTAACACTTTCAGATCCACTGACACCTACATAACGTCATAAGAGAGCTTGTGGCTAGTTGCTGTTGACTCAATGCAGGTTTTGCAAGTGACTACCTTTCTTAGGTATCTTATGATCTTTTGATGAAATTATATTGACATAATTTAGGTACTTAGTACATAAATTTGTGTAAAAATTTCATATAAATTGGGTTAAGTGATATAAAGTTACATTACTCATAAAAAAAGCTTACTGACATTAAAATTTCATTAAAAGAATGCAGGCCACTGTAAAATTTCCTATAAATTTAAGTGGACAGCATGTTGCATAGCACAACTTCTTAGTGAATAAATATAATTTTTCCGAAACTGAGTCTCTCGATCCAAAATTACATGTATTATTTAAATTTAAAATTTACATGTAAAAATGTATGTTTTGGTTTTCAGAATTATAGAATATTCAGTAAAGATTTGCAGCCTGGAAAATAATGACTTCATTGATGAAAGAATTAGACTATTACCTTCTTTGTATGGACTTCAGGGGAGACCTGCTGATTCATAGCAATTTTCTTTTCCTTCACCATGCATGTGAAATAAAAGAATAATTTTGTATGGATTTTATCACTGCCAGGTATGTTCATAGAAATAGAGATAATGAATCAGTAATTTAATGTTTCAGAAACATGACATACTTTTTCAATAAATAGAAAGAGATCTTACATTGTAAAATCAAATTTCCTTTGACAATAAGGTTGAAGTTATATGAATGATAATTAGAGACTGTTTTGTAAAAAATAGGATATGAATGTCATATTTTCCCCTTGTGGGTATAGCTGAACTATTTTATCTAAGACTTTAGATCTAATAAAGAGTTTTAAAGATGTGATGATGAATAGATAGTATAATGAGGAACCAGAAATAACAATTAAAATAATGTTATTTATNGCTTACTTTTGTATTGCATAGCATAATAACTGAATATATAAATAAGCTGACAAAATGACTGGATTAAAATTCCTTATACATTCATTCAAAATTAACTGAAGCAAAAATGAAACAATCTGTCATTTAGTAAGGGTAAACATAACAAATTAATACAATTTTTTTCATTTAAAAAATCCTATTCTATCCACACCCATCATTTAAGGGATTGGCTATTGATAATGGTTGACCAAAATGGTTTTGACAATCGTTTTAGTCAGGTTCCTTGATATAGAGCCCTAAACCTTTATCACCTTGGGAAAGTATCATCAAATTGGCCAAGTGAGAGATATAAGTATTGCCATGTGCAATATCATTTTTCAGTTTATTGGAAAATTTGCCAGTGCTTGCTGAGTAATTAGCCCCAGAAGATTACTTGAGGTAACATTGAATAGATTAATGGAAACTAAGTTTGATTACTAGGTGTTATAGGAATATGATTACTATTAAATGGCTTTTGAGAGAAATCCAATACAGTGGGGATCATTATAATTCAGCAAACATTTTCAACAGGAGATGGGAAATAAAAAAATACTATTCTGGTTGCCGGAGATAAGGTGAAAGACAAATATTCAAATATGGGAGGTCTATGGGGTTTCTATTATTTTCCTAAGACTTCAGAAAAATATATTGTTAATATGTTTAGAATAAGTAGATAACATTCAACATTTACAGAATGTTCAGTTGAAAAACATCTATCAATTAATTCTACCATGATATTACATTACTTTTGTAAACTAAAAAAGAAAGAATATAAAGTAGTAAAATATTTTCGATGTATTTAGGATGACCTTTCAAAATTCTTCATTATTGTGAGGTGCTTTAGTAATGAGTTTGAATTATTGTTTGGATTATGGGCTTGGATTACAGAATAAAATTTAAGTACAAAATAAGTCAGTAACTAATGTCTACATGACCAAATTAATGACAAATTTTCTAGGAGGAATATAACTATGAAGAGGAGGGATTCCTGAAATAGGAGAAAATGCATGAATATGTCTCCAATTCCTTTTACTACTGTTTTGGTCTATTATCAAGTTCTACATATTGAAAAGAACAATCGTTTTCTCTTTTGCATCACTAACAAGGAGAGTGTACAGTGTTGCCAGCGATTTGGACGGTAAAACTTGGTATTAGATAGATTTCGAGTCAAGAATGATGAAATACCCCCCAAATAGGGTTTTACTGACAATAGTTTTCATGGAAAAAAACTTAAAGTTTCAGCCAAATATACCCTACGGTTATGATGCTAACCATTGGGGTACTGCTCAGTTCACAAGATAAGAGTAGTGGTAAGGAGTCAGCTACCAAAAATTTTGTACAGGGTTCCATCCCAACATTAGTTTATTTTTTTCCTCGTTTTTTCTTATATTTTGGTCTTCAGAATTTTCATCTTTCTCTGCTTAGGGGCATTCCATGTCAAGTGGACCAATTTTAGAGAAGTGCCCCGCTCGACCATCACCGATTTCAATGAAATTTTGTATGAACATAAACTCATATCCTCTATGAACATTTAGCAAGTTTAACATCCATCGGTGAAATATTTGCTGAGATATAGTCATTTGTTTGACCCCCTACCACAGCCTTCTACAGTTAGACATCTATTTTTATCAACTTTGAGACATGTTATCTCAAGCAGTATTCTGTTCAGGAAAACAAAACTTGGTATTCCTACACAACCTTTATTGCTCTATTACACAAAATAATAAGAAAAGTTTTGTAGGTGAATTCCGCTAAGAATATTTGAAGCAAAATCGGCCCAAAAAATTATGGATTGAAAATAATTTAAAGTTTGGCATTTTATATCTTTTGAAATAAACATAAAANAACGTAATAGATAGTGATGAAAAAGCATATAGGTTTATACGGTCGTTATTCTCGGTCCAGTGCTTTCATATTGGCCTCTTGGAAATTCTCTCCCGTTGATTAGTGAATGGAGAACGTCGTAGCTTATAATCGGTTTTACTGGTGGTAAATGGCTTTCGCACGGTTGAAGGGTAACCAGCTAGAATTAGTTAAATAGGTGGGAGCTTGCTTAATTTCCCGAAGATCCTTCTTACTGGCAGATCTCGGAAATTTCTCTAGTTAATTACTAATAACCGAAAATTATTTCCTTAGAATTCCTAAAGAATAATCCATTTATAATCTTAATACGAAAGAACAGCCCAATTCAGAACGGATCTATAAGATACAATGATAAAGAAACACGTTATCCGGGTAATCACAAGCAGAAAATAGCGCGGCTTTATTGCGGATTTCTCTGCTCCTTTGTTTATGAAGGTTCAAGAAATATTCGCGTTGGAGGAGGACGCTACGCAATGTGAACGATCGCGAAGACCTCGGTAGCATTCTGCTTGTAGATCTTATGTGTAGGAGACGTCCTGTCAGGAGAAGATTTTTGAAACTGTTTTTGTGGAAAATATTTTTATGAAAAGTGTTCGGTGCGGTTATAGATTTCCTTGTATTACGATGTATGATCATGCTGTGTAAATTAGTGAAAGTGAGTGAATACTATTCTGACAGATGGTGAACTACGCATAAGTATGTGCCTGAAGGGATAATAATATAATATTCGTTTACATATATTTTGGATGATGCTATTGCAGGAAACTGTTTAGCTCGGTGGACAGTACTTAAGTTAAAAAAGGTAAGTATTTGCGAAGCTCCAGTATGTTTACGTTACGCTCACCAAGATGCCATTGCTGGTATTGACTCGATCTTGGATTGATATTGTTTTTGCCTAGATTTCCGGTAGTTTTTCAAAATATACAAAATTTTCGTGGATGTAATGGATATATTGTCTAAAATCTTTTTATCTAAAATATCTTATCGTTGAAGGAAACAAAACCTTAATTCTTACCTATAATTTTAATTTTCCGCAAGTATGCACATGGATGGTATTTTAGCTGTTGTACAGCCTTTCGATGTCTGGGATTTACCTTTATTTTCGGGAAAGGAATCCTACCACATATCGACGACACGATATCTACTTGGTGTGTTATTTTTACTTGGACTTCTTCCATCTGTTAATTTCTAAAAAAATGTATAGTACAAAAATAAATTGTTATATAATCAGGTGTTTTTTACCCGTGAAATGTGGACCTAAAACTTTATTCTCGCGTCTTTCACTCCAGAGCAGGTATGGTCTATGTTTCATCTGTAGAACTTATGTGCATTATGGGAATATTCTTTACATTTGTTTGAGCTGTTAAGGTTCTTTTTAGCGGAAATGGATTCATATTAATGGAAGCTATGTAACGTCGGTATACTACACTTCATCTGCTAATCTGCATATTTTGGCAATAATATTGGTGCAAATCTTGCCGCTCTAGATTTTCTCTGCATTCAATTGTGCACCTGTCACTTGGAGCGAATCTTACTTATCAGTTAGGTGATCCCCCATCTTCAATCTCTTGCATTCCAACTTTGCAGGTCCTGAATGTTAGCGACAAGGTCCCAGCCATCGGTCGGCAGGGAGCTGAATGGTGGGAGTGAAGCAAGGGCGGGAGGAGGGGAAGGCGTGGCGAAGGCACCTGAAGAGAACGGAGGGGAGGATGCTGTCTCAACAATGGGAAATCACGATGGAACAGGGGTGGGAGAAGTGGATGGAGATGGTTCTTTCGGACAACCCCTTAAAGCTGGATGGACAGCACATGCCACTGGAGACGGCCGCGTTTTCTACTGCAAGTTAGTGTCTTTTTTGAAAGATTTCGATTACTGCGTTAGGGGTTGTTCGGAATGTAATGCATTTTCCCCTTCATGCCTATCCTGAACGAAGCAAAAGCTACTCTTCCTTTTGTCTCCACTCTGAAAGATCCAGTTGTAATTATCTCCGATTCTTCATCGTTTTAATTACACATACCCGTATATTTTCTTCTTGAGCCATTGAGGGTTTACCCATATCTAGCATTAATTACAGAACATTCCTCTCTCAAATGCCTTTTGTTTATGTATATTGCTTTGATAAACGAAATATTAGAAGCTTGCTATCCGTATTCACGGATTATCACTGCATTTGGCTTCGGTATACGTGTACGTATATTCGTATTTTTTGTTATCAATTAACTCAGTGGTGGAAAGTAGGTGTTAACGAAGCCGTCAGCTCGTTTCTGAGATCGAATGATTTACTTAGATGTGCTTCTCTAGAACGTCGATTAATATTGTCGGAACATCTAATCGTAAGTGGAGATGAGGAATAGAAGTGAGAAAAGTAGGTTACCCCGGGTTTAAAGAGGACGTTCGTCAATGATTTATTGTGTTAAAAATCACATTTTCTTCATGTCTCCGTAGAAAACGGCAATATAACATTTATTGATAAAGTGCGATTATTTCGGTATCTTTGCAGTTTATGTATCTCTGTAATAATTATTTCCTAGAAACTGTCGTATGCTTGACGTAGAGGCAATATCTGGAGCAGTTAATGAATTTCATTACCCTATTTGCTTCTCTGAGTACAAATAGAGAGAAAATTGCTTAAAATATAATGATAAAAGTAATTAATTTATTTCGTAAAATTTGTTGCGGATAGACATTTTAAGTTATAACATTGGCGTCATTGGTTTTGTGTTTGTAAAAACTATGGTGTGATCCGTCACAGAATTGGATTTCAGACCCTCATTAGTATTTTCGCGATTTTATACTTTAAGTAATGGCGAAAGTCCATAATAGCACACGCCATCAAATGATAACATAAAACAAAAGAATTTATGCCAACCGTCGACCTAGTAACATTCTAAATGTCAGTTCTGAGTCACTTGAAGCAAATCCTTAGCCTACCTGCACATCTGTTTGTTTTTCAGATGACCGTAGCTTTAGTAATTGATGTAAGACGTGAAGGATTTTCGCACGGTTGAAGGGTAACCAGCTAGAATTAGTTAAATAGGTGGGAGCTTGCTTAATTTCCCGAAGATCCGCGTATAGCGGGAGGGAAAAAACACAAGCATCTGCAAAATCGCATATTTTGAAGGACGCCATAACTATACCTGTCTAGGCTGGCCTTTTTCATCGGCTTCTGAGGTACATGCGAACTCATACGCTTCCGGATTGCGAAAGCCTTCTCCAGAGTGAGTCATTCCTTTCAGATGACGTGCTTCGTACACCTGAGAATCGCGACCGAATCGGTGCATTAGGATGTTTTATGGAAGAGGATGGCTCATTATCATTACGTACCATTTTCAATTGTCGAGAAAAATGTCAATTAAGTCGTTCTATATTATTTTCTATAGTAGATGGTTGCGAAGAACCTCAAGGTAAATGAAATAACTATGTAACGATTCTACTCTTTCATAATTACTGGTTTACATTCCTTGCGGCAATTCAAGACGCAAATGATCCCTTAGGTCGCTAATAAAGAAATTTGCGCAAGCAGCATGGCGGGAACCATTTAATTCTGTTATTTTACATTTTTGCGCTTTATGATTTTATGATCAAAATTTATGATCAATTTCCAGACAGTTCGTATGGTTGTTAAAATACACATTTTCTTCATCGAAGAAAGAAGATTGCGTGCTATTCTAGCATCAATGTTAACATTGCATTGAAAAACACAAATCAGTCATACTTTCTCCACAGTTTGGTACATAAAATCGTGCTCTATGGAAGGTTTGGAACGTTTGTTCCGATCAATTGATTCGGTGCCTCGTTGAGGTACGTCTTTTTGAAAATTTCTTGCGTATAACCCAGAAACCAATCACCTCATGCCACTATGTCAAATAAGAGAATGGCCTGAAAATCTTTCAGTGCGTTGAAAGTTTATACCTTTTTCATTTATTTCCATTGAAGATGATTTTCCATGTTGAAGAATACGAGTGCACGGACGTTAGTTCTGCTTCGTTGACTGTGAATGTATTTCTGAATAATGCCGAAAATTAAATTTCTTGACTTTCAGTAATTATTTAGTATAAACAACGACTAGTGCTCCTTTTAAAATACAACGAATTCGCGATAGCTAATCGATAATCAAATTTTGTATTTATTCTTTAGTTTCTTCTGAGTTTAGGCTACATCTCGAAGTATTTGATAAGAAAACCTTTTGCTTATATGTGTATTTAAAAAACCTATGGTAGTCTCTGTACTGTCTTTTACCCTCTTGCATGTTGTCATTACTCATTTTTGTCTAAAATAAACGATCTCTCTTTTAAACTTACCTCGTACTTGGGCGTACGTTTGAAAATTAATTTTGAATCCTACACAGAAAATTTTGGTTGCCTCGAACAAGGATTCAAAAGATCGATTGGAACAATGGCTTTATTTCTGTAACTGGAATAAACTCTTTCGTAAATATTTAGTCGATGGGAGATTACGGAAAGAGTGAAGGGATGTAAACGTGATCGAATCTATAAATTCAGATTTTATCGCTTAACACGCGATTCGTCGGTAATTTTGTTAATTTATATGGGCATGGATAAAGTCGAATATGTTTTAGCTTGGTTTGTCGGAAGGTTATTTCTATAGATCTAGTAATTCATCTAAGTTGTATTGACTGGTTCTATTTGATACTTTTGCTTTGTTAATAATTGCGTTGCTTTACAGTAAATATATATACGGTAGCGTTTGATTTTAATTTTGGAACTAATAATCAACTAGAAGATTGGTTTCTTTCATTCGTTGGGATATGAATCGTATCTGAAAGTGTCAAGCAAGGGAGCAACAGATGTTGCAGACGAAATCTCGGATGCTCTCATATTAGTTTTTGAAGCGGTGTTAATTTTCGACGCTCGTAACACTTGGGTCTTGTCACTCTTAAAGTTATGGCGATGGAAGTGATAATGCTTTCCTTTCACCCTTCAAAGTGCCCTATTCTTTTTGTTTGTTCATCTGCTACCAGAGAGGATATGTGCCACCTGCACGGCAAACAATACTCGATGCTGTTTCTTTTTGGTTAATTAATCGCCATCAATGCGCAGTCGCAATTAAGTCTCCGCTGTTGCACTTCCAATCTTGTGAAAGTATCTCTTTAAATATCGTCTGCATTTTCTTGAAAACTCGAAAAAAGTTTCTAGTTCATCGGTAACTATGGATATTGGTCAAGATTTTATGATGATTAACATAAAAATGGAATGTCATGAAGGTAAGACTTTCGAAATTCTAATCTGTAATTGTAAGTGGTATCAGTAATACTTTACTATCTTCTTATCTATATTTCTATGCTCCCATTATCTCAGAACATTTTCTGCCTACTGCAAGTATTCTCGTTAGCTATTAGAGAGGCCTCCATCGTGGCTTATTCCTTGGTGAACGGCAAGCATAAAAATCATGTCTTTCTGCTCGACTTCGTTATTTATTAATTTCATTTTGGTTATAGAGATGCTGTATATTATTTTACTGATTCCTTTAGTGGTTTGGAGGATCGAAAGTTTATACGAAATGCAGAGTCTTAATCGTCAGCTCTGAGTCACTAGTTTAAAGAATTGGAAAACCTAATAACCTAATATTAGCATTCCAGTGGCCGTATCCAGCGTGGTAGAAGTGGCCCTTGATCTTGTCTTAGATGACCCTTCGAGTGTTGACACACTTCCAAGTTCTGTAAATAAAACTATCAAATATAACCCGTACAGTAGTGAAAGCGAGTTTAAAAGCTCAATCCATATTCAAGAGTGGGTCATCTTCAATCTGTGATATCTATTAACATTCTGTGTACTTTTCACTCTGCGCGTTCAAGTGGGGTGATAACATGAAACAATTCATGCCTCACCGTTGTACACTCATAGGTAGCTTCCCGCTGATCTGGATTCGGATTCGCTTCCTGCAAACCCATATCATCCTTCCTTTGAATGAGGGATGACTGTGTAGATGGCTGGGATGACGCCGATCTTTAACTAGCTGTTCGGAAAATATCCTCTTCTTCAATTCTACGGCTGGACGGGTGCGTCCTTCGCAGAAACCCTGTCTGAATTTCGATCGCTGTTTAATCTAGTTGTAGTCTACTTGCTAAATAGTACAATTGATCCCTACCCAAGCCTAAACCGGACGAGGGTGCTGGAGTGTTGCTCTTATATTCTGTTCGACCCACTTGAGAGCCTCTCAAATTGATGTTCACTCCGATCGCGGGTCAATTTAGGGGGGCCCATTGCTCTCTGCCTTATGTGGCTCCCTTTGTACCAATAGCCCACATACCAGGGTCGATGTGGCCTCAGCGATTCCCGAATTGGCTCAGAGAATGTAATGCGAAGTGGAAGAAGCTGCGCCACAACTCGACATTGCTCTGCTAGAATTTATCATACGAAAAGCGGAACTGTTTTAATGCTCAGATTACGGGCATATCTATTCGGAAAAGCATTTGTCATCATTGCGCACAATTATTTCGAATATTTCATTCGTACATATAATCGATTCTCTCATTCCAATTGTGAAACAAATGAAGTGTTAAAGAATCCTTCTTGATATTAAAATTTGTGCATTTTAAGTAAACGTTCAATCAGATTCACGAACTGCGTTAATGTATTTTACGTACCATAAAGCATTCGTAGTACCGTAGTCATACGAAATTTCCTTTATATTCTATGGATTACTTTCATTTCATATGTTTGACTTCCTCAAAAGATTTTTCGATCATTAAGAAGATTTTCCATATAAGTGGGGTTCAAATGATAATACTTGAAGATTCCGGGGGATATAAATGGGTGTCTTTTAGTAAATCAATTGGATGATAGACTTCTACGATTTGTGGGTGTAGAATTTCATGAAGAGATTATTAAAGTAATTTCTCCTTTCTAATCAACATCAGATGTAAAAATCTCGAGCAGTTGTGAAAATAACGATTCTGGGAATCGCAATCAGAAGGAGAGTCATTTTAGTTTATGGATGCTAATTAAGTACCCTTTCTGTAGAGGAAAATATGAAAACTTTCAATTTGGAGATTGAACCGCTCAGAAGAAGATTTTCATCCAATTCATGGCGTTTTATAATAGATTGAGCTATTACAGTCATGGAGAAATTGACTGATCATTCAGACCCTTCGAAAGGGCGCGTGGCTTTTAGCGAAATGGGTATCTCTTTCTGTACGGATATTCATTGATTATTAAAGTCGAACATTCTTCCGATATTGGCGTATGATTGTCGTACATGTTCGGTGGACGATACTTTAAGTTTAGGCATGAGAAATGAGGAACATTACGGATTATCGTATTACGCTTTGCATTTTCTTTGATGGAACTTGTCCCATTTCATCCACTCATTCTCACTATTTTTTGTACGGATTTAAGTTTTTTGAAGGCTAAATTGAGCGTTAAATATGGCCTCTAATACTATATTTCTTATGGAATGTATCCAAACGATATCAACGCGGATCAAGTAAAGAATGATTACAAACACGCGAAATCGGAAACGAAACGAATCGTGCGAGATGCCCTGCGGCAATTTATAAAGAAGATCTTATGTGAATACTTAGATGAGGACCATAAAGCCTTTTGGTCATGCATGCGTGAGGTCCAAGGTAAAGAGCAAACGGTAGGTTCATTAAAATATAATAGCGGGAACATAATTAACGATGCCAAGGGCAAAGCAAACATCTTAAATGATTTTCTCCGTAGCGTATTTACGTCCAATAATACGTATATTAGGTACCCTACCGGATGTTGATCGGTGTGAAGCCATGTCGAAAATCACCTTCAAAGAAGAAGGTATCATTAAACTTGCGACGGATTAAACGTATAAAAGCTCCTGATCCTGAAGACATACCTACTCGGCTCGGGTAAGGAAGTAGCGGAAAGCGTAGCTCCCTTTCTTAAAGTTATATTTGAAAAGTCTATGAGCGAAAGCAGGGACACGAAAGATAGGAACATTGCGGACGTTACTCCAATATTTAAAAGCGGATTTAACGTCATTGTGCGGCAAAATAATGGAATATATAATAGATCCTTAATGGGTTTTCTCGACACGTCCAAATTCATAGTGAGAAACCATGGTGGAAAGACTAGAGTCTATAGTCTTTCCACTAAGGTGAGAAACCAACACGGTTTTCGTAAGAAACGATCATGCGAGTCTCAGCTGGAATTGTTAGTTCAAGGTGTCTTGAAATCTGCCGAGAATAAAATGTAATTCGACGTGATATTTCTAGATTTTCTGAAACCATTTGGCAAGGTCCCACATGATAAATTACTATACAAATTAAAATTTGCGGGTATCAATGGAGAATTAATAAATTGGATTAAAGACTTCCTCTCTGTCAGAGAACAACGAGTAGTATTGGATGGTATTAGTTGTGACCTCTGGTATGCCGCAAGGAAGTGTAATCGGACCGTTACAGTTTTTATTGTATCTCAACGACCTTAGCAATAACATTGATAGTAAAGTTAGGACATTTGCGGAGGATACAGTAATTTATTAGGAAATAGGAAGTTCGGATGATAACCCTGTCGAATGATGAAGGTAAGAAAATCCACTACTTCGGCCTCAACTTTGTGGTAGCTATTCATGATGAAAAGAATAAGAAACACTTATACACGTTACCGTGTTTCTTATTATTTTCATGATGAAGATAAGATTATGAAATGGTGCTATGAGTAGCAATTAGAGCTCAATACAGACAAATGTTCAGTAGTTCACTTCTTCGAAATGAAAAATAATGCCAATGGTTATTCATGCAGCCTCCGAGTGAAAGTTTTATCAACAGTAGAATCGGTGAAATATCTTGGAGTAACCCTCACAAATAACTTAACATGGGGTATCCACATTCGTAATATATGTGGACGAGCACTTAAGAAACTCGGATTCGTTAAGAGAATAGTCGGTAGTAGGGAAGAAAAGTGCGTGAGCGTTGTTACGTTGCGTTGGTCAGGCCTCCCCTTGAATATGTGTGTAGTGTATGGGACCCTGCAGAAAAGGGTTGTAATCGAGAATTAGAAAATAGGCGATACGTTTCGTAAAGAATTGTTACGACGAAATAGTGAGTTTTTACTCAACTGCATAAGGACGTATGATGGGAATATCTAGAAGATTGAAGACATAAACAAACGATAAATTCATAATTAACTACCTGATTTGTGTGCATTGAAATATCCGAAACACGAGTCCTATGATAGCTATTTGTTCTCGCTCTTATCTCTTAACGTCTTACTTCGCAGATCGCGTTCGCTGAGAACAAAAACCATGATGTCGCGTATTCCATCATACAAATTGCTTGTAAAACTTTCTCGAATAGCTGGTGCCTAAACTCGGTTCTTCTATCCGTAAGGGAGTTCCAGCTGGGGGTTTATTTCATCTCTGATGCACTGCTGTCGAAACCTGCAGTCTCCGTTAACGAAAAGAACAGTTTCGCACTGTACGCCCTCTAACTCGTACGGATTCCACATCGCGCCATAATACTTAAGCAACGGAAGGTGGTGAAAAATAAGCCTTCTTTTCCGACATTGACTGAGAACGCGGATTTCGGGGATAGTCAATCAATAACATCAATATTTTGCATCTCTTACCACATCCAAGTGAGTCCACTTCATTTTGTCTTCTTCCGATGAAGTTGTGATGATTGTAGTATAATTTCTTCTAATGATTTTCAAGTCGAAATATATCGAACTGGGTATATTTTTGAACTCAATAAATTCAGCGCTTTGGTAGGAAAACTGGGGAACATTTTTCTCGCATGAAAATTGTACCTCCATATATCCATTTTTCAAAATGAGAACACTAAAATTATAACTTCAAGGTTTTAGCGATCCATTTTGAAGGGAACTTAAAAAGCTTCTCTTGTTCGACTATCCGAAGAAGCAATGCGTCCATAAAATCGTTGGAAAGCTTTGAAATGTTTTCTCGCCTCGCTCCGAGTTTTAAAAATTGAAATAAACGATATTTGGTATTACCGAGAAAGTTTCGAAGTGGAGCGCGTTCATGAAACCATACCTCGGGTCTTAATCCCCCGAAGGAGATTTTGTTTGTCTTTGGCATGCCCTATTTTAAATATCTCCTCTTTGGAAAAGGACTTTCGTGCGTTTCGTGATATTTCCCTCGAAATTAAGTTATTAGGTGATCTAACTGTTTGGTTGTAATGCGGGATCTCGAGCAAACCGCTTACCAGTCTCGAGATAAAAGCTTTTTCCACGCTCGTGAATCCCACGACTGTGAAGGAGAGAATATATTTGTTCCGGCAAATTACCTTCACTTCTTGTTGCGTAATAATAGTGCGTGGGTATAAGAGGATTACCCTTGGAGCTTTTCAAATGTATTCTCTTTGGAACATTTCCCGCTGAATCATCTTCTTGGCTGAATGTATTTTTTCAGTTTATGGTAGCGTTCATATATCTATTGTTGCCATTTTTAGCATTCGAGAATTATACAGGTATTTATGCATTTGCGTACTTAACGACGTGGAATCATTTATCATATCTATGCCCTGTTTCTTAATAATGTGTGTCATTCCTTCACCGCCATAGATTTTCTGTCGTTAAAGTATATTGCGCTCTTTTCATAGGATGTTAGCCATCGATTCACATAAGTGAACTCCTGTAGTTTACCGGTGCCCTACTTAAATCTCATTCCTTGCAAAATTGCTGGATTTCTCCGTGGAAATGGGTTACCTGCAAGATTAGATTCATTTCGCTCGCAGATTCAAAATCACATTAAGCCTCTCTTCTTATTTCGAGATTTCGTTAAGTGCAAGAAACTATTCCTTTTTGGTGAAATTTGTTATTGAGCCAATCAGAACGTAATAGATAGTGATGAAAAAGCATATAGGTTTATACGGTCGTTATTCTCGGTCCAGTGCTTTCATATTGGCCTCTTGGAAATTCTCTCCCGTTGATTAGTGAATGGAGAACGTCGTAGCTTATAATCGGTTTTACTGGTGGTAAATGGCTTTAAGAAGAATGGATCAACTAGATCGCACGTTGAATAAATATATGAGCTTATCTTATTCGTCTCATATTTTATTATCTCAGTCAAATTTTAATTAAACTCGTTGTAGTTAATTAAAATCCAGCTTAGATCTGAGTAATTTTTGTTTCGCGATCTTTTAATTCGTTCGTTTTCAGTTCTCCGTTAGTTTTGCCTCAAATTTTCATCGTTTCAGGTAACTCGGCAGTTATTTTCAGCACCAACACAACGAGCCGTGCCGACGAGTAAGCCGGCGAGGCAATCGCTTTAGGCACCTCACAGAGCGGGTTCCGGAAAAACTAACAACGTAATAATTATTTAACATTAGATGCTTCATTCAGGGAAAATGTCAATTTCGGGAAGGAGTCGCTTAGTACTGTAAATTCTTTTTGAATTTCTGAATTCAAATAAGTAGCCGTTGAGTAAAATAAAAACCACCGTATCTCCTTCCGTAGACTTTTGTGTGTCTTTGCACGTGTGTAAATGAGTACTTACATGGATTTTCACATACAAATAAACGTGTATAAAGTCGTGCATCACGTTTAAACTTTGACTTCTTTTGAGAATTCTGCGCAGCCCATAAGATTTTCTTTAACCAAATTTCGCAACCGCAAGATTCGTCTGGAAAAATCCTCGAATTCCACGTTTCAAAATTTATGCTGAACCTTCAATTTGAAATTAATGCAGCGATACTTAAGGTCAGATAGTCTGATAATCACGAGGAAATTCATTGAATGGAGACGTTAATTCTCTCAGGTAGTTCATTTCCACGATCGCCCTTGGAGTTACGCACGCTCTTTTCATTTGAACTTTGTGGCATGCTTTAAGTTTTCATTTGAACTTCAGCATTTTTTCGTCGGATAAGATTCCGGATTAGCTCGCGTGGCGCTCTGAAAGCACCTCGCGTGCAATTCAAAGGCAACGGCCGTGCAGCAGCTCAAAGCAGCTGCTGTGCCCTAGGTTACCGACCCCCGATCCTCCGTCTGCATTTCAAAAGACGCGAAATAAACGTATTTTTTCGTCGTGGCTTAGTTCGTATTTAAAAATTTAGAGTGCAGCTTTCCTTGCGCCTTTGCTTCGTGTTCCCGGTCTCGTTCTTTTCATCACAATGCTTCACGCAGAATTTTTCTGACGGCGTTGCTCCAGTTTTCCTTTCAAAGAAATAGAGTTAAAATCGGATAGGTGACCTACGGATTTCCTTGAGGTTGTTCCGTGGGTTCGTTGAACATTCTGCGGTGTAATTGGCTTTGAATTGAAAATAAAATTCATCGATTCTTAAGCTTTACGATAATAAAACCAGTTGCTTATTTTCAACAATTAATATTTATATCGTTGCAATTAAGCTCATTCTTCGAAAAACCCTAGTTCCGTCCAAGATTTTAAGCATCGGCTTCAAGAAATTAATAAATATCTTACAAGTGTGCTTCCAAAATATCCGTTTGATAGAGAATGAAATACTTAACTATTTTAATTTATGTAACTTAAAATTTTTCCACCATAAAATCTGTAAATATTATTCGTAAAATATTTTCTTACAGTTTTAATTCAGGTTAACTCCCTTTTTACTCCTTTGACTTTGTATACGTATTGTATGGACAATTGTGTCCATACAATACATATACAAAGTATTAAGCAAATTTTATCTTGAGAACCTAAAATAAAGGTGATGATTTGCATAAGAGTGTGATATTGAACCAGATTCATAATTCTGTTTCATATGATATGTCTCGGTCCTTAAATTAGAATTCAAGGGCCGCGTCGATCCAAATGCTTTGGAATGGTTAAACCCAATTAATTGACAGGTTAAAATCGATTTCTAGAATGCCTCGGCTAATGAAGGTAACTCATCTCGGATTTGTATTCGCTAGGGTAAATGCTTTTCACTTAAGTTGCCTCGTCCAGAAATATCGTACACGTGAACCAAGTAAAAAATATCACTTTCTTTTACTGATAAGGAAAAGTGGGCAGTAACCATGTTGCTTTGACAGATTCGAATACACGCGTACATACATTCTCCATACGCGCGTGTATTCTCCAAAAAATTTGTTGGCCGTGTCCAAAAAGGAGCGACGAAAATATTCAAAAGGTGAAAAATTCCTTTATAGTGTCACTCGTACCCGCCACTGGCGGCTTGCAAAGGAATTACAAATTTTTTAATCCGTCACTATAATGTTTCCCTTGCCAACGCTCAGTCGATAGATAACTCACTCGGTCTCTGATTTTTCCGAAGTATGTGATTCCGGGATTTTTTCTATCGAAATTTCTCATCGGTAATTTCTCTTTTTGCCTCTCGAGCAAGAAATTTCAGGCAATAATTCCGAGACGGTATTACCAATTGGCACCGCCCCGCAGCCAATTCTCACTTCCGACGTTTTCTAATTCCGGCGCGACTTCCGCCGTCGCCGTCGGCTCCTCCGGAGGACGGAAAACACCTCCGGGGGAGGGTTTAACAACACTACCCGCGCATTTTTTCTTCCCCGTTAATCGCTAAACCGTCGATGGAACTTTCTCGCGCCGTCGGCGGAAGAGTGATTCCTTCCATCACCAAAAAGCATTTCTCGCGGCGGTCTGCGGACAGACGCGAACGAAAGAGAAAGAAACATCGAAGGAAATTGGAGCGATGCGTTTCTCCAGTCACGGCCGGAGAATCTCGTCGCAGTGTGGCTTAAGTCGTCATCCACGCCTCCATCAAATCCTCGCGCGTGCCTTAGCACGACCGCTTATTTAGCATTTAAAAGAAAGTAATAATGCGTGGGAGGCATGTTCTTGTTACAAAAGTGAAAGAGCATGAAAGAGAGGGAACGTTCGATGCAATCTCTCCATTCTCTCCAAATAGTTCCCAGCCGAGCGTCTAAACAGAATTCCTGGGGAAGAAGAGCTTCTACCGGAACAAAGAGCGTGGGAAACTTGGTCTTTTCCGCCTTCCTGACCTCCCCCTTCGCGAACGCATACACCGTGTCGAAGTAACCGTATAATTTGTAAACGGGCTTTTCTCATATGTGGGTTTGCAGGTAAGGAACTTAAGACGCGCGCCATTGCCGTGTAGTTTGTGGTCCAGTTTCGATTATGTTCCAAACTTACCTATAATCCCGACCTAATAAGCAGCCGTAGGAGTGCTTCCTTTGGCTTCCAGTTTTTGTTGCCTATTTTGTAACTATTAGAGGCATCTCGTCAGCCAACGAATGAGCAAATATAGTTTATTATTATTTTGGATTGGTGGTGGTAGGAATTAATAAGCATGCCCTAAAAACATCGATAATTATTAATATGCTAATTTTGATCTATGCTAGTGAGTAAAATTCACAGTTGCTGGCGATGTTTTGTGGAAATACATCATGAAGAGAATGCGAATAGTTGTGCATTTTCCACAATATATTGTGGAAAATGCACAACTATTCGCATTCTCTTCTTTATGCTAATGAGTAATACCCATGGGACGATTTTGAAGTTATAGGTTCAAAGTTTCATAGCTTCATTTTTCATTTCCTGTTCATCTCAATGATTGTAGTTTTTATTTCATTTATTTGCTTGTGTTTTGAGTTGTTTTCTATTGCTTTACCTCGAATGGGATATGAGACATAAGAAACCAAATGAACTAACTTTTGGCACAAAATATCATACCAGAATTCTTATCCATGCTAAGGAGTAAATCTAAAACATCAGAGAGCAAAACTGAACTACCTCTGTAATTAAATCGATATAAACTATTTTATTGTTTTATAATTTCAGCAGTATTAGCAGTTTTTCACTCATTTTTAGAGGCACAAATTTGCAATGACAATTAGGACTAACACATTTATGAATATGCCCTAGTTAGCTTTGGTGCATCAAATGTCGGAACTCTTGTGTGGAAATATAAACAACATGTGAAAGGCAACATTCTGACAAAAAAGATGATAAATTATGGATGTGGAGAACGTGGCATCATTCTCGCGGAAATTTATAGGCTATAACAGTCGCCATTTTATGGATATTTTCTATGGTTTACCGAATAACGACCTTTCAACGTCATAGTTGAACCTTCCCCCATTATCATTATGCAGCATACAATACATCCATCCTTCTTAACCTCCGAAACCAGCAGTTTTCAGAGCCCGTTAAATTTTTGCAGCTGCTGAGGATTACCTGTTGTTAAATCCATTGAACAACCCCGATAGAAACGTTCGCAGTTTTCACATCCCCACCCATCGTGCAGCTCAGGTAAGTTCTTCTTCAACCGGCTCCTCGTCCCCCGCAGCTACCTGTCTCGACGACCCCACTGGTGTAAGCAGGACGTAGGTTCACCGGCGCGATGTAAAAGGTCTTGCGAAAGGTGCATCTGGAGAGGACCATGCGATTTGAAGTTGTTTAGTCCCCTGAGCGGGATCGGAAAAGGACGGAGTCGCAAAAGGGAAGCTTTGGAGAGTTGAACGCTCGAGGCGTTTTCTCGTCGCCGAGTAAAAAAGAAGGGAGATAAAGAAGTCGATGCTGTTGGTCGTTGTGCCCGAGGATATCCCGTTAGCAAGGTGGAAGTCGCTCTCTGCCATTGTCACAGATGGAGGTGGGGTCGGTGACGACGTCACCCTAGTCTTCCTTAACATTCCGAGGCGCGCGACCATCGTGTGGTTATGGAAGCTCTTCGTCATGGAAGACGCTCCCTTGGTCTCCAAGAAGAGGAAAAAAATTGAGTGCGCGGGGCCCCTGCTAGTGGAAAGTCGTTTTCCGTTTCTCCCCAGTGAGATTCACTTTGGCGGGATCTTAGAATCAGCTTCTGTCCTAGCCACTGGAAGGCGGCATTCTTCGGTGGAAAGTTCTTCGATTACTCATCCTACTCACTTCTTCTCCAGAGCATTAAGAAATTTCTTTTGGTATGGGGTCTCTGTAATTTTGTCGTCAGGTCACACGGCTGGAGAGAGGAGCGAAAAATCCAGCTCCGAGATTATTGGGACGGAAGAGCGAATTCGGGAAACGCCATGATTGTTTTTTTTCCTCCTTAATCTTGGAGGAAGAATCGGAATTGACCCTTTCCGGTCTGAAGGATGGATGAAAATCCGACGAGCGTAATTGATAGAAAGCCGATGCTGAATGCTGTCGACTTGATCGGAGATCAGATACTTTTATTTCTTTTTCATTTTAGTATTGGTTGTGCCCAATAAGAATGTCGGTGAAATTTAACTTCGAATTTTCTTCCCGTAAAAAGCGATTTATTTAGTTATTTACACCTCCTTTAAATATAAACTTTAAAATTTTTATCACGCGATTTTGTATCTGCTTTAATTATTATCGATCTCTTTTCTAACTTTAGGCTATCATCTTTTGAGCTCTTGAGATAATTAAGATATTATTTTTTTTAAACAACTGTTATATTTATCAAGTAATAATTTCAAAGTTGTAAATCGTGTAACTGCTACCTAACGCTAATGGCATTGAAGAATTTGCCTGTGGAAATTCATGTTGGATTTTCGTTTGACTGTATCCAATTAAGCTGACGTTAATTCTCTGTGGATCCCTGTAGATCAGAAGTAATTCCAATTTATAGTGTTTGATCGGATTTTAAATTGGTTAAAGATAATTGCAGGTATATAAGAGAAAAATATAAGTTACTGTGATGAAATTTACTTTATATGTAATTTTTAATATATTATTGTGCTGATAGTCCTGTGTTGTGCTTTTGCGAAGCAAATCTTCGATATATGCATATGTTGCGTACAAAGTATCATATAAACATCTAAAAATTCCCTATCGAGTGCCAATCAGGTTTTCTTACGATTAACTATTACTGTCATATTCTAAGAATCAAGTAATCACTTCTATAAGGAAAATTATATTATCGAGTAAAGATAGTTCAAACTTCTATCACTGATACTGCCATACCGTGACATTTTCAGTAGATCACTTCCATTATTGGTACATCCCTATCCGCAAATGCTATCACTCGGCTGTTACGTTCGTTGGACAAGTTTTGGTCCTTGCGAGAAATACCTTTTTATAAGTATCACTTAACCTTCAGTCGTTCATAAATACTCTCACATTATCATTGTTTTCAGGTCTGCTCATGATCCCTTTATACGATGAATTATTGATTTCTCAGTCTAGTTCAGCTCGATATTTGTCCTTCAAGAAGAGACTCAGTCTCCCATAACTATATTTTTCAGTTCTCAGGCTTAATGCCAAGCTTTTCACCGTCAGTTTTTTCCCGGTAAACTAGTGTGATATAACGGAGGTCGAAAACTTTTTGCGAGGGTCATGAGAGCACCGACGCCAGCTCGCGATGGAAAGCGGCGTTCAAGGACAATTAGCGTGTTTAAGTAAAACGGGACGCGGTTTTCCTTGCCACTCCTTCGGTAAAAGCTGCAATGCGCGATTCCCTGCATTGAGGGAGTAGGTAAAAGGCAAACCCTCTCTGACCAAGAGAGCTCGCGAAGCAGTGGTTTCGTGTGCTGCACCCTTGAAACCCCTCGTAGGTATTTCGTGAATACGTTTAAGCATTAAATTCCGCTGGCGGCGAACGGCATAGCATTTTTATCTCCTCGCATTGTGAGGAATTTTGGATAATGAGTTCGAATATTTCCTTTTATTCGTTCGTTTTCATTCTTTCACTGTGCATTTTGCAATATCTATGTCAAGGAGTAGCGACAGCTATCGTCCACGGTAGCAATTTATTCAATCATTTTCTATAATATTTGTTTTTTTCATATATTCATATTATATGTTTCATTTTATACCTGTGAATCATCGATATTCGTTTCGGGCTGCAGTAGACATGGGTTTCCAACAACCTGCCAAGTTGTGTTTATAATACGATGATCGTTTAACGTCTATAGTCCAGGTGGCTCTTTACGATTCGGTTTTCGGAAATCAGTGTTATTCGCTTGTATTAATATTTATTTTTGTCGAGAAGAAAGCAGTTTTGTATCTTTCGGTATAAGTCTGTTAGAATAAATCATCTTCTGGTCTTCCTATTCTAATTAAGACTCGATTTGAGGTTGCCAATTCCGTTTGAGATAGAATTTGAAAGAAAACTCTGGAGTTGCAAGCCCTAATTTTATACATACATTCTTTTTACTACAATAATACAACATACTACAATGCTATGTATAATAGACAGGGAAGTCATTTTCCCTCATAGTCGTTAAAATGTACGATATTAACTGTGATGGGGTGGAATAATTTTCTCCTGTTTCCATTTTACCTGCTTAGGGTGTCTCTTTAGAAAATTTGCGGAATAAATGACACCCGTTACTGTATTTCGGTAAATTACACATTTAAATTTGTCCGAGTTGGATATTCCGTAATGTTCTTGTGCATGAATGGGATTATCAAATAAAGTCGAATGATATGACGCCGAGTAGTTCCATTCTTGAAACGGAGAAATTTCATATCAAAATCTCCGAATTAATCTAAAAAATGAGGGCGAAAGGGTAAAGTTGAGGGAAAGCTCTCACGGAAATTTATTGATCCTACCTTCAGTGTTGAGAATAGAGGGAAATGCAGAAGATGACGGCTGTCAAATAAGGAAAAAGAAATTGCTTTGAGTGGATGTGCCAGCTGCGACGGATAGACAACTTCGAAATCTTTTTGCTCACATGAAGTGTAAGATAAATGAAAGACATAGCAGAAAATTGCTTTCTAGCGTGCACATTTGCGAGCTCTGATACATAGGTAATATGCATGGAAAGTATGTCGCGATGTACTTGTTGTATCGTATGTTGTAGTGAAAAATTGCTTCTAGAGAATTCTTACGCCCCGATTCTTAAGGAATTCACCGCTCAAAAATTTAGGTGACATACCCTGATCGACCCCTCCAGTCGACAGTCATTGTTAAGGTTTCAGTTGCAATTAGAGGTTCTGCATCCGCATCAAACCGTGACGCCTTGCGTGTTGCATCTGTCCCCACGAAAGGTTATGCTTTGGGGTGCACGTTCTTCCAAGTTTCGATCTGATGGTTTGACAACAATTCAGAATGAATTCCCGCGTTTAGTATTATGTGGATTTTTCTATATATGCTCAACGTTGAAGTTCAACCTATCTTGACAGCAATTTTGGTCTTTATTCAAGCAAGATGAAGATTTCAGACATCAAGACCAGAGCATTGTGTAGCTTAAGCAGATACGCGAAGATCAATATTCTTCTTTAATCAATATTATGCTTATAAATCTGCTTTAGCTATTAGATAGTGGCATTGTGTATGAAAGCTTTATTATGAAAGATTATTATGTGGGTAACGCTTTCAACTTCGGTCCCGGAATCGATTCCCGGTGGATGCTCACGTGCGAAATGATCTCAGCTATCGAGGCACATTTAAAATTACTACTATTATACAACATCAGCTTTATATTGCGTTACTTGGCTATCTGTATATTTTTTACCTGCTTATTGAAACTCTCCTGATGATCTCCTTCTCCCGTTGAATTTATTGTTGGATCGAGATGTTTTTCTAAAATGCTTCTCCCTGGCAAGAATTGTACCCTCCGTCGTGAAAAATCTTAGTTTAAGGCGGGAAGTTGGTAATTTTTCTCTGAACTCCGTATGACTCAAATAGGTTGCCCTGCAACCTTCGGTAAATACTGCTGAAAGCTTGGTCGAGATAAATTCTTTCTGCCCCCACACGCTTCGCCATGGCCACCGCTCTCGCGAAAAAATTTCGAGCGTCCAACACGATAGGAAAAACAAACAGTTACAGAATTCCTCCTCGTCGCTCGCAGCCGAATCATTATGTCATACGCGAACTTTTATACTCGCGCACAAACGAAGCAGAGGTCAAGCGTCGCTTTCTAAAGGAGGCCGCGTTCCGGAATACTCTCTAAATGCCACTGTTCACTCCATATTATTCTGTCAGGTCGCACTTCGTTCGGAGCAATTGCTTTGTTCGCTGGGCGTTGAATGGGGCGAGTCGTGGCGGCGGCCACGTGCACGACTTTATTCGACGTCATGCAGTTAGTCACCGCGCCCTCCATGGGATGTTTTATATCACTGCCATGAACTCCCTAAAAGTATGAGGGCTGGCGATTTGGATGGTGGCGTCCATTTTAAAGAGTTGCTCAATATTTACGGAGTTTTCTACGTCAGCAGGTTATAGTAGTTGCATAGCAGTAATGAAAGGTTTAATACAACATCCGGCTATATAAATTGTCATATCTATGATTTGTGCTTTTATATCTTTGAAGTTCATGTGCCTCTGCTGTTATAAATAGGTTGTGAAACTTGGTGATTTATGCGGCACGACTCATGAGTAAGGCCTAACTATTAGTTCTAACGATTATTCCAAATTATAACATCACATAAGCACTTACCTGCGCAAAGTACTTCTTTTTTTTGTAAACATCATCAATAGTGTTATTTAGAGCATTAGTTCTCCGCTGTAAGATGTTCTTTCAAAATGCGCTATTGATATTGATCGAACGATCGATCGATTTAAACGCCGCGAAGTTGATTGTGGTGAAAATATTTGGGCAGAAGTTCGTCGAGGGGGAAAAGAAAGAAAGGTAGCGAGGGGCGTTTATATTGTCTGATTTTTAAAAGATTATTTCGTACTTGCGAATAATGTATTTAAAGAACTGACTTTAAATTATTTTCCAACGTAATTACAGTGTATTGCCTCTTATTGCGAGATTATTGGAAGAGAAGCTCGTCAATAACCACCATACCGGATATTACAAACCATACTTCCCGGATATGACAGTTCAAATATGGAACCGATTACACTGAAGGCCGCAATTCAACCTATTAGGTGATTTATTTTGGTAGAAAATCCTTGAATAATCTTAGCCACGCGTTCCTGAAAATCACCTTGATGAAGCTGAGAGGGCGAATGGTAGGCGGTTGGATTTTGTAGAAATCTTATAGCCGTTAATTCATTTATATATCGTTGGAATTTATTTTTATCAATGAATCAATTTAAAGAAATAATAATTTGCTCGGGCAAGGTTGGATTTTTGTCCGACCCCGTAAACGCTTCGAGGGTGGAAAACGTTGAATATTTTTACCTCTTCATCATATCTCAAGCTTTTGATGTGACTTCTTGATCGCACTAAATTTTAATAAACGTAGCTTCACAGCTGTGCGGCTAAAATTCTCGATAAACGGAGCTCAACAGGATTTCGCAGGATGATGGATGAGCAGCTTCTTTTGACGCCATGTCTGTTCAGTATATCTCAGCTCTTGGACTCTTTACAAGTTTTGAACGCCCCATAAAGGAAAAACCTCTTTTAGTTCTTTGGGTGCTCTAGAAGTTCTGCGGCTTGTCGTTCGTTAGGTTCGTCTTTTAGACTTTTTAAGGAAGTCGTTCCCAGTATTCTTTCCTTAATCTACCTTGAAGTTGCAGGAAAAATATCAAGGCGTCCTTCAGTGCTCATTGTATTCATCGGAATTTTCCATTCACAAGGGTGCAAAGCATATCTTATAGGCGTCGGAGCTGTGGTGGGCATGGCAAAATCATGTATCTTGGCAAAATCATCAATCTGGTTTATAGAAATGTCACACGATCGAAGATTTTGTGTATGAATTCAATCTTACCTATCATAAAATACAATTATCAAACAAATAGAGGAAAACAGAAATCATATATTCATCGGCTTAATGCTGCCACGACCAATCAGAACACGCAAGCCCTTCATCACCTTCTTCTTTCACCCTCATCCTCTTCCAGAGGTGTCGGAACGGCGCTTCGAAGAACTCCGGCAGCACTGTATCACAGTCCGTGCATAATAGCCTTCAGATAATTTTGAAATGAAACTTTTACGGAACCAAAACTCAGGTGGATCCGTTGGACGAGTCCATCATGGTTTTATTAACTTCCGGTTTCCATGCTCTCGAAACTATATTTAATGAGTTGAGGAAAATCTCGATAAATCATTGACGTAAACCGCTCCAACTATTTGTTGGGCCATTTTTAGAAATTTTTCATGAAGATTCATCAGTCTTTTACCTACTATTTGGTCCCAATGTCCTGAAATTCCCAGGCCACCTCCAAAATTCTTTTCCCTCTTAACTAATCTGTTAGAATGTCTTATTATTTTCTATTATATATCTTATATTTTATTGTATCCTTTTGACTTTTCGCCATTGCCTTCCCTTTTGTCGTAATACTAGTATAATTATAGTTACCAATTTTATCAGCTATCAGTTCATTCTACTATTTGATTTAACCACCTCCTGTTGCACGTTTTATTTCTTTCGTCACGTTCCTTTCTTATTATCTAAATCATTGGACTCTACTGGCAAAAGGGCCTCCTTCATTTTAAAACTAGTTATGTCAAGCATTGAGTCATATTATTGATATGTTATCTACATCCAGTTGCAGTTTCTTTTTTTTTGACCTCTAATTGCTATAAGGTTTCGCTTACAAGAACGCGAAAGATTTTTTTTACTAATTGTTAGTTTTTTTGGCCATTCAATCGAAAGAACACGGGGAAAGTTGAAATTAATAAGTTCGTACAACAAGAATCTGATGTAAAACTAACCGTCCGTAAAAAGTTTGATGTTTCGGAACAATGAAGACTGTATTAGACTGTAAATTCTGCAGAATCTAAGTGACCCTCCAATCCACGGATTGAGTGTAGAGGAAGGAAGCGGGATATCAGTGGATAATTTTAACGTTCATATCTCATATTCTTTAGTCTTCCTTCGTAGTCATAGCAGCACGAAGAAAAACATCCTCTTGCCGTTAATTTTGATGTTTCAAGTAAACCGTTTACAGCCGTAAATTTTTTCGTATGCGGGGTACTTTACGGTCATGATTTTAATGCGGGCATAGTTTCCGAGGTCCAGGTCGTTTAACGGTCATCCCCTCCTGCACAAAAAAGAACCACAAAAAAAGGAGCGCGTCGAAAATCACGTAAAGGCTCCGAGGCGCCGCTTAACCCTCTCCTTCTCCAATGTCGGGGCATCTTTTTAATCCAACAAAGAGGACCACTGCGAGATATCGGTTAACCCCTCCATAGGGAGCAGGTTAAATCGTCTGCCCCGCATCTGTTTTGTGAGTTTTTTGTCCGCGCTATCTTCCCCTCCTTCTGCCAAAATGAAAAAGATCATTCCGTCGCTCTCGATGATGTCAGCCACTCTCGTGAGTCAAAAGAAAAGCCCCGACCACGAAAGAGAGGAAAGAAAGAGAAAAAGGCTTTTTTCGGTTGTTGTGGGGGTGGGGAAAGAGGGCATGGGGTGACTACGCTTCACAGGGAACGATTGTTTGAGTAGTAAGCGCGATGACGCAAAACTGGGTCTCTCATGAGAGCCGCCGGAGGGGGCGTGGGATACGACTTCCGCCTCACTCTTACGAAAATTTATCCCGAAGGGTTCGCGGCAGTCGAAGGGATAGGAAAAAGAAAAAACGGACGATTTTCATACAAAGGGCTTTGCTTTAATTGACGAGTATTTTTCTTATCGTTCCGGGGCGTTTTTTTTTGCTTCCGGTTTTCTTTTTGAGTTACGTCTCTTACGCTCCGATTTTTTTACGCTGACGATCCCTAAAATTGCCTTGGGGAGTCGTTGCTCGGTAAAAGGGAAAATTATTCGCGTTGGAAATTCCGTGGCGATGTTTCGCGTTCCTCTTAAAAAGTGATGACTTGGGCCATTGTCTTTCGATCCGCGAGGCGAGTCCTTCCACGGAAGACGACAGTCGACGCCGCGCGTCAACGCCCAGTCCGAAAGGAATAAAAAGAAAGGCTGGTGGCTTCACAAGATCGTGTCTTTAAAAGGGCTCTTGTTCTTTTTTTATTCCCGCGTCCTTTGGAGGTAAACAATTTGAACCTCACGATAAAGTGGCAAGGTGTCTGGGGAGTAAATCTGGACGCATTGTGAATTATGGCGCGAAGAAAGTTGACGGAATGACTAAGTAGGCAAACGTAATTGTTTCCGTAGCTGAAGCGACAGCATTAGCTCTTGGTCATTGTTCTTTGTTCCATCAGCCTCCCTGTTTTTCCCGTTTTCTGGAATGCTTCTCTGCGACTATTACTTTGAAGCCTTTCGCTTGGATCGGGAAACGTAGTCAGAATCTCGATTAAGTGTTCCCTTTATATTTTTCATTTAAAATCGAAATTATGTTCTCCCTAAAGTTAGAGAAGTATCACATTTAGTAGTAGTCAGAATCTCGATTAAGTGTTCCCTTTATATTTTTCATTTAAAATCGAAATTATGTTCTCCCTAAAGTTAGAGAAGTATTACATTTACTGTAAATTACATGATCCCTCAAGGCGATTCTCAAAGAGTGAGGAATGAGATATTTTTTCTGAGAAGCACGCCACCCGGAAGCAATCTGGTTAATATAACGTTTCTGAGTGGTAGATGGCGGTTTAGATAACTCGATTATCTCACTTTAAATTCTTTGCGTTTTTCCTTTCTAATGTGTTATGTCAAAATAAAATTGGGTCAGTTTCTTCGTTTATATCAATATCTATTCGTTCAAAAGTGAGGAAAGAGAAAGCTGAGCTTGGATGTTATATCATATAAATATACCAACACTCCAGATTCCGCGAAAGTTATTCCGTGGCATATGCTTTCATGAACACGAGGTTTATCCTCTCGCCTAATCTTGCATCTACTATGATATCATTGAATATTTCTCTCCCTTCCTCAGTTTTTTTTCCTTTCTATCGTATTTTTACGCACATAGTGTGGATGAATTTCGTTGTATGCGAAGTATCTGAATTACTGTCGTCTTGCTGTAATTATGCATCTACATATGTACCCTGCAAGCCGCCTTTCGGCGAGTGGACCATGAATCTACTTCCCTAATCGATCACTTTCGCGTATCGCTCGCGGAAATATACATTTTTGAATCAATTCGTTTTAGCTTCTACCTCTCTGACATTTCTCTCAGAATCAGAACGGCCTATGTAACAGGGAGGACGCATAACATCGGCCACACCTTCTAAGAATATACCTTCTCTGAAATTATTTAGTAAATTTATCCTATGTTTAAATCTTCTGTCTTCTAGAGATTTTCATCCTGCGTCCTGATTGCATTTGGGTAACATTCATTGATTTTTCGAAACAATTTTTACGAAACGTATCGCCTTTCGCCGTACTTTTTCTACTTCTCTAATACAACACTGAAAACGCTGAATACCATTCATTACGCGCATCTTCAAGGTGAGACCTGACCAACGCAACGTAACATCGCTCACGGACTTTTTCTTCGCTCCTATATACACTTATAATTCCTTTTTTATCGAAGAGAAGATTATCTCGAATTCTTTTCGGAAGTGTATTTAAAAGTTGGGAAAGTAGCGATTGTGCTCATTCTTAAGGATATCATTGATAGTAGAAGTTGGACTATTTTTCTCAGAAATGCAGTATGATATCTCTTATATCTCTTATGATAGCAGACAATGAAGTTGCTGAGATAAACTCAACTTCATTGACGCATTCACAGTAAATGCTGACATGTTGATGTTCAGATTATTTACGACGTAGCAGACAAATAGCAACCGCATAGCATTACAAAGACAAATATTTGATAGGGTCAGTGTGTATGGAAAGATAAATGATAAGGAACTTCTTTAATTCAAATATGCGCAAACTCTGCGGTCCCTCTGAAGCAAATCAGCAAATAATGACTTTACCCTTGGGGTTTCAAATCTCGATTCCCCCCTGAAAGCTAAAACTTTCACCGGGACTTTCCTAGAAGCTTTTTGGAAATTTTAGTGGTAGAGAAGAGAAATTTCCTCGAATCAAATTTGCATATGTAATTTTATGGTATAATTTCGATGCTTGGATTCAGGAATCGCACGAAATGTAGTCATGTGACTGAAATAGCCTTCGGGTCACAGTAACCACATCTCCCGCGTGTGAAATGCGTGAATAGCATTTCATGGAAAGAATTCAGACTATCCCATTTATGCTAATGTTGCATTTTCACAATGTTCTATTGGGCGGTATGTCACCGACGTAATTTCGGAAGTTTTTATCCGCAAGTGTATGCAACCAGTGCATTAACTTATGGATTTCGTAGTTTGTTTGAACTCAGGAAATGTAATAGATTGTCACTTAAAAAATGGTGTTTTTCCAGGAGAGCGACCTTGTTTCGGACTCGAACTATTTTTTTTTAATTTTCGGAGCGCAAATCGCCTTTGCTTTGTTTCGCTTTTAGCCAAGAGAGAGGAGATAGACACGATAATCGATTGGACTCCTAATCGAGAAGTTGCCGCAGTCGCGGAATGGAATAGGGATCGAATAATCGATCCGATCCATGGGCCAAGCAAACAAACCACTGCAATCCGTTAACACACTTGCTTCTCTCCCCACTCTTCGGAATTTTTTATTCGGGGAAGTGAAGAGGTAAACTCATGCTGTCGACTATTATGAAAAGTTATGATGACATAATCACCCTTACCTTTTCAAGTTCATCTTATTTACTCTTTACTTCAGGTCGTTAGACCAAGACACTATAATGGGATGTTATATGAAGATAATTGCTAAGAGTTTCCTCGGGAGACCCAAGTGGGTGTAAAATATCCCTCATGCATTTAGAGTATCGATGAAGGATCTCAAAGCCAACTGGTCTTTCCCCTTTGAGTCGGCCCGCGTTTACCGAGCGAAATGTTAACTCCTCAAAGTCGGTTTATCTTCATTGGGAAATGAACTTCTAGTTCTAGATTCTTTGGCAAACATTGAGTAACTTTCAAATCAAAGACTTTGTCGTAAACATTTATTCTTTCGTACTCTGAATTCTCTTTGTATGTACGTGCTTTGTAGTGAAAAATAACATGTTATGTAGATATCTGCGTATAAATAAAATTTTCTTGCGAATCAAACCGCGTTATTTGCATTGCTGTTCCTCAAAACACTTTTTTTTCTTTGCATTTTGTACACAATTTTTTCGGTCGAAAAGGACTGTTTAATGTTTGCAATGGAGTAAGCAGAGATTTTTAATCAACCTTTGTTTTTTGATGAATATGAAATACAGTATTTGAGTTCGTTTGTAGCATCTGTAACGGATACCTCCTAAAATAAAGGCTTTCAGATGTACGGATGAGATCTCGACATCAGTTAAATTTGTTTAGTTTTCTAGAACATCTTTTACTCGTATATATGCTAACTCTTGCCATTTGTGAATGTTTCAATGTATTCAATCCTCGCGTGTGCCTATATTTCCAAGACGGAAGTATATTATCCTTATAACTTTATTATTTTAGTTTTCACGACATATACTGTTAATGAGTAAACTTACGTAAACCAAGAGCTCACTCATTGATTGTGTTTATTATTGTGATCATTTTTATACCATCGATTTCCTAGTTGTTCAGGAAGAAAGAAAAGCTTGCTTTTCTGTTGCCTCCCAATGTATGTTTGAAGCAGTATTAATTGGGATCTTAAGGAGTCGAAACCAATTATTTATGGGTAAGTTATTGTTAATCATGCAAAATTTTTTCTCCTGTGGAATGTTATGTTATAGACCGCAGGATCGCAATCAATAGCATTAGGCATTAAATCAGAATAATCTTTTAAAATGTATTGAAAATATTTTAAAAGGATAGCGGGGGACGGTTTTTTCTTGAGATTTCAGTCTAAATATATATATAAATCCATCGAAATTGTTTATGAGATTTATTTTTAAATTGCTTACCGATGGAATTCGTTTCAGCTCGAAGTCGATTTTTTTGGTTTTCAGTCTTATGACTAATCGCTGTTAGGACAACAATATTTCTGTTTTCTCAGACTTATTGGGTGTCCAAAATGAGTAAGAATATGAAATTTTGTTGTTAATGATCAGCTGCATTCATTGGTTGGGTTTTACTTAAATTTTAAAGATCGTTGACATATTTTTTTAGAAAATGCTGTTTACCGGGGAACACTAATTCTAGAAAATCCTGTTGAGTAAAACGAGGAAGAGATTTAATTCGAATTCACGCACAAGTTAACGAATATAAACTCTAGCGAAGAAAGCAGCATTTGAATGTCTTTTTTGCGTGTTTCTCGGATGTAAGTTCAAGTCCTTGGGCTTTACACCTGTCGCTCGCTACGGTGACGATTTTTGACCTATATTTATTTCGCTTCGCGTTATATTTTAAGAAAATGAAAAAGGGTCTGGGGATGCCCATGACTCGGAAGAAACGACTACTCACCTCGGAGTATATGTCGTGGACGGAAATCTTCTCTAATTGGACTCCCGCTCAGCCTCGCGGCCAAGTATATTTAGACCGCGCCAGCGGATATGCGCGAATTAAATTATTCGCTCTTGCAAAAGGTACAAATTGCGGCTAATATGGTTCTGCTTTTTTCGCGATTCGAGTGGGCGAAATCGCAGAATGAATGTAAGTCGCTTTGAAGAGGATATGGTCCTAAGTTTTTTCTCTCAAGATTAGTTCCACTCGATGTATTTTAGTTTCGGAAGTCTAATGGGATCCGGGCGTCAGCTGCTGGAATTCCTCTCGAGATATTTCTTATCGAATGGAAGGAGATGGTTTGGTTTTTCCCCTCTTATTTTTTATCCGAGACCTGTTTTCGTGCGTGAAAGAAGCTGTAAAAGTGATTTCGAATGCTCTTCCGTGCTCCAATAACGCGCTTTTACGGGTTTTGATGTTCACATTCAGCTTTGCGCGGTATCTTGAAAGGTTGGTTTCTGTGACAGTTTACTACGCTGCCGTCGAGTTACATGGTTGCATTTCCTTTGAATTATTTTATCGCCGCTGTCAAGAGGATTTGGCTCTTAACAATAAATATAGGCTGTTTGTTTTTACTATAGTATTTATGCGTGAGTTTGTGATATTGATTATTCCAAAGAAACTTCGATTTTATTGCAAAGACGTGGAATTAAATAAGTCGAACTGATGATTGAAATAGCGTTGGTAGCCAGGAAAAGCGTGGGATTCATTTTTTACAACTCGAAGTGTTTGGAAGAATTACTCAACTGCTATTCTTGTTATTCAGTGTTTGCTTTTCTTGATTATTTATATTTTCTTGGTTTATATTTTTAAGGTCAACTTATTATATTGATAACAAAGAAAGTGTATTCTGGATCCCAATATTTTTACGTCACAGCGTCAATGTAGGTTATTCATGTGAGCTACAAAATTGAAGATTTCTGATACTTATATATCAATGTTATCTATATATCAATAATTACATTTCTCATCATAAAGCATTGCTATAAAAATTTGCAAAAATCAGGCAGGAGACAATCGTGAGCGTTTATCCTGAACGCACCTCATTCGTTCTGCTTGGTGCAAACGAATCTTCGTCATTTCCTATTTCCTTACAAACATTTTTAACCATGTCGCTCGGGTTTGCTGTTAGATCGATTTCCGATATTTGCGAATAAAGCTTTTGTTTTTAGCGAAATCCGCCTCAAGGATACAGCGCGCAACAATCCGCCATCTAGCGTCAATTCGCTTTACTATTTCCTCCGCTACCGAGCGCGCATGGGAAGAAAGTATTCGCTCCAATTTTTGCACTCGAATTAAAAAAAGAGTGAAAATTTCTTCCGCAACGCCATATCGCCCTGTCTGACAGATTCTTGCTTTCGAGAAACAGTGCTAAAAGAGGGAAACGTTCTGCCACGCTTCTTGGTGCGGCTGCGGGGAAAATTAAGAGTGGCAGTCATATGAATTGCTTTCCCATTCGCTTCGCCACCGTAAATACATCCTCGGGATGCACCAATGGTCGGCAATACTCCCTCTCCATCCGTGCATCTCACGATGAAAGTGCTACCTTCCGATTCGATGCTGCCGGTTGCATTCAGATGGGATATCCGAAGGACATCTGCACTTAGTAACTGAGTGGATTATACATCGATACCACTGAGAAGTACACTGTCAATCCCCGACTTAAGTTTGTCCTGCCTCCGAACATCCGTGATTACGATCAGGTTCTTTTAAGATACCTTGCTTTCAAGAACCTAAGAGAATGTTTTCAAAATATTGCCTTGGATAATCTGTATTAGCGTGAACCAGGTTTTAACAGTTAAATAGCGAAATGCGAAATATTTTGTTCTTTCTTATATATCTAAGCCTTTTCGGTTTATTTTATTTCCTCCTATTTCTTGTTCGCATGCTTTCGATGGCTCAGGTTGTTTCATCTAAATTGATATACTTTTTTCACAATATTAAGATTTATTTTAAAAGAAGGCTATTTGCGGATTATAAATCACATATCCATCTTCCAATCAATTCGGCTTGCGACATAACCCTTAGAAAGAAATATGTTCATTAATCACGAAATGTCTGTTGTTGTTTATAGATATCTCCAGAAAATGATTCATATGAATATACATTTACAGTAAGAACAAAGAAAAATGTCTCGCAATATCACTAAGGAAAACAAAAAAATACTCTGAAAATTTTATTCAGTAATTTTATTACAGTTCTATCGCGTCGCGTCGCCAATATTTTATTTTTAGAAAGTAATTTTCTGTACACCCGCACAAATGTATCCTTATTTTTCCTCGAGAGTTTAAAAGATCTTGGTTTCACGTAGCGCTTCACTTTATTCGAAGTAGCGCCAGGAACATTGATCTGGTAGAAATATTGTGGTGGTTGAAAGAAAAGCAGAATCCCTGGAACGTCTCGCTTCATGTTTCCGCGAGTGCTGACTGTCATAAATAAAGCTGGTCCCATTGTCAGTAGGGCACGGTGAGAGAGGGTTACTAGGTTCTGCTACATCCGCGACCTCGATTTTTTTCAGAATCTCATTATTCTTTCGGAGTAGACTTCATATAAGGCTTTACGAATCACAATTTTAAATAACTGTTAGATGAAGTTTTTATACTTTGTTGTAGGCGAATATCTCCGACGTTCTCTTCGGAAAAGTGAATGATAAAACCGTAAGTTTAGGACGCAAAGGATGGTAGCTGGTTAAATTCACTATAATTATTGAATTTTAAAATCAAATTAACCTGTATTTATTAATAAATGATACGGCGGCGGAACGTGAAAACTTAGCTCGCTCTCCAATCGCACAAGAGTTTTAAAGGATTTCGGAAAGTGGAATGTGTTCTTCGAGATTGTTCATTAAATTTCATCTTGACTTCGAAACCGATTTCGTTAGGTACCCCCGATCTTTTATTTTCTTGTGTTGTCAGTGACGCGTTTGAACACAGCATCCAGCTAAGCAAATCCTCGTGGACCGCCACGAAGTTGTGGTAAACTGAGGAAACTTTCCGAAACTTACCGAGCTCTTAAAAATTGAAAGGATCCCGTCGCCTTTTCTCTCTGGCCCCTCGTTTCCGGGGGCCCCGCTTCCTTCGATATGACGGTCACCGAAAGGTATCGAGGCATCTTATAAGCATTCGTGATCGCGCCTGCACGTACGAATGCACGGCGCTGAGGGAGATTGTCTCGTGAATACGAAGCGGGCGAAGGGGATTCTGTTAGGTTGGTTGGGGGCGGGTGCCGATGACGAATCTATATTGGGAGTCTTTCTCTCGGGAGTGGTTGGGACCGGAAGCAGGGTAGGCGGTGGTTTTTGTGGTGGATGGGGAGAGGATGTGGGGATGTGCTCGTCGCTGTGATAGCGCGTCCTATCGAGCTCCTCTTTAAAAAAACAAACGCCCTCGGTGCCATTCTTCTTCACAGAGGAGAGCCTATTCTTCTTTGTGAGAGAAGGAGAGGAGCGGAGGTTAATTTGAAGTATTAGGCGATGAGGCGGTTGTTTTCCTTTTCCCCATATTACAAGGGGAACCCTTTTTTCTTATTCGTTGCCTCCTTTGCGTTTTTTTCCCATCCTCGCTCCTGACACTCAAGTAGATGGGCCGCAAGTGTTGTTTTCGTTTGTGTTTATTCTTAGAAACTTCCTTTTCCAGCTCCCAATCCGAAGATATTTATTTGGAGTCGAAAAGCCTTTTATTGCCTTAAAGGCGATATATCACTCTGAACCTTTTTTTTTAGACAACATTCGAGGAATTTTTGGGGCAGGGAAGTGGCGCGTGATTTGGTATTCCGCAGAATGGACTTTTGATGACTCTGGGTATACATAGCTTATGCTTTGAGTAAATGTGTGGTAACCACAAATTATTGCCGTAGTTATTTGTTACCTATTAGATTCTAACTAGACGTTTTATTTTGGTGGATAGTGAATTAGAATCGTATTTTTTTTAATTTGCGCATGCGCATACCGCTAGGCCATATGCACAAAGCTATAATATTTTGTTATTTTGGAATCTTTTTTTTTCAGACGAGCCTATATTAGTATCAGGTATCCTTATCAGGTGAACAGTATTGGTTAAATTCTCTACCATTCTCATTAACGTTGTAAATTTCAAAATAACATAACTGAAAGTTCAAATGCAATAGTTTGAAAGAGAAAATAAGCGTAAAAGTTAACCGATGTGTATAATAAATATCCCGAATGGCTTGGAGAAATGTTCTGCCGGGATAGCTCAACGGACAGAGCACCCGACCGGCAATTGGGAGACCCGGGTTCGATTCCCGGTCTCGTCAGACTTTTTTCAAGTCCATTCTTCCTTGGGATAAATATGTTTTCCGTTGAAAGAGTAGCATATCCGAATTAATGAGCACTGAAGTATTTAGCAAACCAACGAAAATTCGTGTTATTTCATATCGACCATTTAAATGATTAAATGATCCAGTAACTGAGGTGTAAGCTTTTAATGTTGATACGTTGCTTTATCCCGCGTAATTATATAATCATTAGAGTCGTAAATGAGGTATTAGGTCTTCATAAATCGCGATATAACCCGGTTCGGAAAATCGCGGTTGGAAATCTGTAGAAAACCTTTTTGAGAATCTAGTTTACAAATAAATAATCGATTTTGAAATTTAAATGCTCTGAACTCACTACAACACCTACAGAAACGAATATATGATCTAGCGATCATAATATATGATCTAGCGGTGACAGAAATTATGTAATATTTGTCTTACGTTACTGAAATAGTAATGACTTTTTTCCGTGATAAATTAAATGGTAAATAGAAGCCTCTTTCGTTTGTTTCTACTCGTTTCAGCCGTCGACAAAAAGTGAGACATCGATTTCGATCGGAAGCAAATCGCCGTGGCGGTCACTTTCGTCGTATCGATTTCAAAAAATTCAAGTTAAAGCATTTTCGGTGGACGAGCATTCCACATCTCGAGTGCATAACAAACTTCGGTGGTCTGCACTTTTCTCGAGTGCCGCATTAAACTCTTGAGCGGATTGCGTACGTCCGGAATTCGAATTCTGGTTACCATTTCTGGTTGCGAAAGGCGGCTCTTGCAGAGTGAAGAAAAGATGAACAAAAATTGGCGCAACCTATGTTAAGGAAAGGCCTCTTGCTCATGCACGATCGCGAATCGTATTCACACACGGTCTTACGGATGTATCATCATGGTGTAATATTTTTACTTTATCAGGATGTAATTTCTGGCCTGAATTTATCGCCCTAAAGGTCGAGCGTCGTCTGTGAGTAGCTTTCTCCTACGTCTGCCTTCCTTCTAATCATGGGGTGTGTTTATCAAACTTTTTCGTATCAGAACCCGATTATAGTCCCAAAATTAACGGAGTATCCCGGTAAATTGTGCTATTCGGGCATTATTTACAGAGTATTCCTCTCTATTAATTAACGATACTTCCCTTTCTCATTCGGTAGAAATAATGTTCTCCATCCTAGGTTTAACAATAAAACTCGTTCCATCATAACTCAAGTAGCTATTAGCGGAATATCGACGAATAACAATTCAGAAATACTGTAAAAAGTCTTCGAAAACGAACATGTTTATACCCTTGGGGATTTAATGGGGAATGGGGATTTATCGAATGCACAACCTAAGTATGTTCTGATAACTTTTTGGTGTTCGAAGTTTTTGGTACACTTGAATTATCATTTGGGGAATTCTGAAGACTGCTGAAAGTTTTCCGATAATCCCCAAGGATCCGCGTACTGCACCTCATGGAGAACAGCTCTTTTCTCACAAGGTTCATATCTTTACGATTTCGTTGTTGATTCAGTAGATATTATTAAATATAAGTTATTTTATTTTGGGCTTTGAATGATTTCTATTGTCTTATATGACCAAAGATGGTAACTTTACGTATTACTGCAGCCTTACTCGTGACAGGAAAAAAGAGCACCTTTTGTTTTCTTCGAGACATTTATATAAATATACATACATAAGTGTTCTACCTTTCGGTAGGTCCATGTGCCCTAATATTCCCTATTCATAGCCTTTTCCTTCGTTACCTGGTAACTCACCCCACCCTTTATGTCATCTAACATTTTTTGCCTTTGCCTTTCCCTCTGTATTTTCCTTTGCATTCTACCCTCAATCACTCTCTTCAGCAATCCCTCTCCTCTCAATATCTGACCCACCCATTTCTTTTGTCGGCGCTTAATTACTTCAATTAAAACCCTTTCCTCCCCAACCATTTCTAGCACCTCTATGTTTGTTTTTCTATCCACCCAGCTCACCTTCTCCATTCTACGCCACACCCACATCTCAAATGCCTCCAATCTTTTGATGTCCTCTTTTCGTAAGGTCCACGTTTCACACCCATATAGCAAAACACTCCATATCAAGGATTTTACCAATCTTTTCCTGATTCCTTTATCGAGACCCTTTGTCATTAATTCCCTTCGCTTCATAAAAGCTTCCTTGGCCAATGCTACTCTTTTTCGAACCTCATCTCCACACCTCCCATCCCAAGATAGAACACTACCCAAGTACGAGAATTTGTCCACCTGCTCTAGTTTTTCCCCATCGACCCTGATCGTTAATTTAGCCTTCTTTCCCTTAGTGAATCTCATTACCTTAGTTTTACTTACGTTAATTTTCATTCCATATTCCCTTGCCTTATCGTTTAGTGCATTTACTAGTATTTGTAAACCCCTTTCGGAATCGCACACAATAGCTTTATCGTCTGCATATCTTACTGACTTTACTACTTTCCCTCCAACTATCACTCCCTTGCTTATTTCTTCCCAAGCTTCATTCACCATTTCCTCTGCATATATATTAAAAAGCGATGGTGATAATGGGCATCCTTGTCTTACCCCTCTCCCTAACTCTGCCCATTCCGACTCTCCTTCAGTTATTCTAACTCGCGCTGTTTGATTTAAGTACAAATTTTGCACCAAACGCCTATCTTTCCAGTCCAACCCAATTTTCTTTAAAATTCCCATTAATTTTGGCCATTGAACTCTATCGAAAGCCTTTTCAAAATCGACAAAACATGCACATATATCCTTTTTAAATTCCAGGCTTCGTTCTACTAGCACCCTCATTACCCCGATTGCATCCCTCGTTCCTTTCCCTTTCTGAAATCCGAACTGGTCTTCTCCTATTTGTTCCTTAATTTTTCCTTCAATTCTTCTATTCAATACTCTTAGAATAACCTTTGCCGCGTGAGATATTAAACTGATTGTACGATAATCCCTACACTCAGAAGCATTATTCTTTTTCTGCAAAGGAATCAGGATTGTCTTAGTAAAATCCTCTGGCCATTCCCCTTCATCATAAATTTTTCTACATAAATTATAGAATTTCCTCTTACCCTTTCCCCTCAGGTTTTTAAGTAGCTCAACTGGTATCTCGTCAATGCCCGTTGCTTTGTTTCCTTTCATATCACGCAAGGCCCTATCAATTTCACTATCTAATATCCCAGGTCCAACATCATCATCCTCCACTTCTTGTTCACTTTCTAACATTATGTTTGTTGGCTTCATGTCCTTCCCATATAGTTCCTCGACATATTCTTTCCACCTTTCCCTTATGCTGGCTGGATCTCGTATAACTTTACCATTATTATCTTTTATTGTGGTTGTTCTGTTTCGTGTTTTATTTCCCGTTAACTGTTTCACCTTTCTATACATTAAATCGACCCTCCCACTTTCGTCCAGCTTTTCTATTTCGTTACATTGTCCCTTCCACCACTGTTCCCTCGCCCTATTTGTTTCCCTTCTCAGTTCGTTGTTGAGAGCCCTATACATTCTACGTCCTTGTTCTGTGTTAACCCTTTTCCATTTCCTTCTTTCCTCCATTTTATTTATCATTTCTACCGTCACCCATGGTTTCCTAATTTTGTTTTGTTTGACCCTTCCAATAGTTACTTGCGCACTATCCTTGATACTGTTTTTAATCTTTTCCCATTCTCCGTCTATAGTAAGTTCCCTCCCATTATCCTCTAAGGCCTTACTGACTGACTCTTGGAACTCTCTCGCTTTCCCATTTTTAAGGGCTTCAAGGTTCCATTTTGGTGTAATTTTTGCTCGAAATATCTTTTTAAACTTTAGCTCGGTTTTCATCATGACCAGGTTATGGTCTGAGTCAACATCAGCACCAGGGTAACTCTTTGAATTTTTAACACTATTTCTAAACCTTTTTCTTACCAAAATGTAATCAATTTGGTACCTATCCGTATCTCCTGGCTTTTTCCATGTGTACCTCCTTCTATTATGGTGCTGAAAAAGTGTGTTTGTGATACAGAGGTTGTTCCTCTTACAAAATTCTACTAATTTCTGTCCCCTTTCGTTTCTATTTCCTAGTCCTCCCACTTCTTCTCCATCTTTGCCTTGCCCAACTACTGCATTCCAGTCCCCCATTTCAATTAGGTTTTTATTGCCTCTAACCCTTCCCATTACTTCTATTTGTTCATAAAAATTATTATTTTGACTAAGTTGTTTTAGTAACTTCGGATCCCCGATGACAATGGCGTGTGATTTTGATAAATTTATCTTAAAAAATTGTCCTTGCTCCAATTATTAATTTGCTCGAGGTCGTGGTTCACGTTCTGCATACATTCAGGGAAGTGGGAAATTGCGGAATCGATATAATTATAACCTAGCCTCTCAAAACAATGTGATTCTGTTAGCGATTTTGGAAAGGTAACTTCATCACGTCACGTTATTGCTAGTAAGGCATCCCAGTTCATTTATGTTCCAACGATGTGATATTTATGTTCAAGTGATGTGATATTTTTATCGTAAGTACCAAAGATATCCATCGAAGAAACAGAAAATTCAAAAATCAAAAACACATTAACTTATTGTCGAGGTAAATTTAATGTAAATGTACAAGAAATAAATATTGAATGTATGCATTCATAAATATAATCGATAACAATAAATAATCGCAAACGTCTTTCATCCATCTATCCACGTTACTTTTCATCATAAATGGTTGCTCAAATATCTACTTTATCTTTATTTTCACTTTTTACAAATATATAATATAGAATCAATTATTAATAACTTTTTTATCTCAGAGAAATTCAGATCGCTGAATTGAGGATGGATACAGATTATTTTCTTGGTTCGACTTTGGATTCATTGTAGGCTAATATATTTCTCCTTACCAACGTCTTATAAATTTGCCGATTTGAGCTTTCATTGTAGAGTTAATGAGCATCAAGATCCTGTAGGGATACTATAGCCAATGATTTAGGCCAGGAACCCTTGACATCCTGAAACACATGTATCGTATCTCTTACATCTTGAACTGTCATCGCCCATCCAGGCCCTACCTTGCCAAGCTGTTAGTTCAGTTACGTACGTTACAGTGATTACAATAATTGTAGTTATTTTCATATTAAAATCTTTTCTACAGGTTTTAATTTCAAATGGGTGTCTATGAAAAACTATTAACATACATTAATCATGCTTTAAATAAAAGGTAGCGGGGTAATTCTTTATCTGCATTATTCGTCTATCAGCTATTTGGACCTTCTTTCTTGATATACCTCCGAAAATGCTTTCTTCTGAACATGATGGAGCCATCACTCTAGAGCCATATATCTAGAAAATTTTCTTCCCTTTAATATGCTCAAAATAAAGCTCGCGTTTAAAAAACAAATCTGAAAATTTCATTTTACATATATGAGAGGTAAATTGAAATCTCACTTTTGGAATCTTCCTCACATTTTTTAACATTTGCCTCTCTGGTTGCTTCCTCAGCAAAATGAAGGTTTAAATACCTATTCCATTGTTTTCTATTGGTAAATTTGATTGAAGTAACCTCTCGAATATTAGCGTTAATTTATTCAATTGTTATACTTTTATAAATTTCGTACTGGAAATGAATACTGAAATTCCATTCAAGCATGCGCCAAATATTAACCTAATCCGTATTTTCCTAATCGTATTTACCTTTTGACGTAAGTAAATCTTTAAATTTTATCTCAATTTAATCGTGAGCTCTCGCGTTAGATTCTTGCGAGAAGAGATTGGAATGACACACTTGGTCAGTGGTAAGTAGGTCTATTTTTATGAATTTTCTCCGCACGCAAGTAATGTGTAGCTTCTGCATTAAGTCCGTCAGCTTTCCTCTTTTCACCTCTCCTGACCTCTTTTAAAATCCCTTTCTAAGGGAAAAATCATTTTCTAAGTTTACCGTTATCGAATTATCACTCAAATTACTTTATTTCCTACGGAGAACCACAAGCCTGGAGCCCTTTTCCCTCTCTCAAACACGTCGGAGGCGTTTAGAAAATGTATTAAACCCAGTTTTGTTCTCTATATCCAATAAATCGACCAGTTTTAACAGCTTTTTAAGCGCTGCACCCGCGACAGTAAGTTGAGAAGCTGTGTCTGGTGCCGCGGCGCCGTTTTCCTCTACCGAAACGATTGGTTTTTGCTTAAGAGAAGGGTGGTCATTCTTTCGGACGGGGGAAAAACGACGCCGAGTCGGTCCAAAGGCTATCGGAGTCAAGAGGATAGGGAAAGGGTAGATATTGCGCCATCCCGCGGAGCTTCTGGCACACGCCGTTTTTCAAGCACTTTTCACTTCTGATCCCGAGTGGGAGAGATTGAGGTTTGCTTTCTGCGTGGAATGTTGAAAACTTGCCGAAGGTGGCGTCGTTGGCTATTGAGAGGTGACGCGGGCCGCGTGGCTTGGGAGGGGGTCTCCACACCCAGCTCTTTCTCTCCTTCCTCTGCTGTTAATTCCATTCAACTCGGCCCCTCACCTCAGCCGAGTGCTTCGATCTCGCTCGGATGGGCGATTTCCTTCCCCTACACTCCGTTTCTCTCCATCGGACGTACGAAGGGGAAGGAAGCTTTCTCTTTCCTAAAAAATACGGTAATACGCGAAGGGAAAAGTGTTCCTCGTTACTTTCGATATTTTTTTCGCGTCTTCCCGTCCTGCCTCATCAGAGGGGATTGTGATCTCCTTCGTGTGGGAAAAAATGCATAATTTCTTCGCGTATCTCCTCCTCTCTCTACCCGTTTCTCACGAGCGAAAATAGCATACCTTCCCAGCCTCCTACGTAATTACGTAGAGAGATTTGAGGTGTGGAAATGTCCTTGAGAAGGTTTCGATTTTCGCCACTTTCCGGTTGTTGTTTTTCCTCTCGTCCTATCGGGATGCTGCGTGTCTTGTTTACGAATCTATCTTCTCTTTTTTAAACGGCCTTTGGAGTATATTGCGGCTTTCGCTTAAGCTTTTTCGTTCTTAACCCGTTCGATTTCGAAGTTGATATTTTATGTAGATAATCAATCAAGTTAATTATATTTGATTACTTTCATTTTGGATCATTATTATGACAAGATGTCAAAAAAGGTATTTCATTATAATCAAACAATTCCGGATGTAAAATTTTGGCAGATTTGGAATTTATTTCTCTCAAAAGTTATCATTATTAGTGTTATTTCCCGTGATTTTAGCAAGTTAGGTTTAGAAATATATTTCATACTCTGTTATCCATCTCATATCATTAAGATGTTTTCTCATATCATTAAGATGTTTTTGTTGCTGTAGGTTTTTTCATGCAACATAAAGTTAGTAACGTCAAAAATTTTAGTTCTCTGCTTGTACAATAACCAGACAATATATTTATAAAAATATTAATACGTAAGAATCATTTCTTGCTTGCATGATATTGAATTTACATTAGCTTGATCAACCATTACTTTGAATGCTTACTTTATAAGTATTGTTAAAAAAGAATTGCTGAGGTTGATATTTTTTGGTATTGCTGTCCTGATATTTAAAATCAATACAGTCCTAACAACACCATCAAAGTTATTTGGCATGGTTTTGATATATGTTCTCATCTGTAAACAGTTAATTTCTTTTGGAAGCACAAGGGTCTGTTTTACAATAAAACTCGTTTTAACATTATGATTAAGTGTATTTTTTCATAAAATATTCTCATTTTAATGACTTACCGTAATTATAGTAAATGGATAAAATGTAATATTATAACAAAATTGACAACATTTTAATTCTCTTGACCAATGAAGTGTGCTAAAAAATCTTATAATAAAATTGAAAGGAGAGACAACTGTTACTTGAAAACCCTTTCATTAATACCTGGTAAACTTTTAACCTCCAGCCCATTTTAAATCATTGAATACCTAAGTAATAGTTTTCTTAGAAATTACTCACAAATATGTTCAATAACTCTAAAGAATTAAACTGGTTAGCATGAATGTGCCATCATAAGGTCCAGTCTGTTTAGTCACTTTTCAATGCTTCATTCTGTTCTATTTATTTTGATTAATTTATTACTAAAGTTTTGAGATTGATTTGCCAAGAAGTATTTGTCAGAAATTTGTTTGATTATTTCTATTTGAATTGTAAGGCAAAGTATTTTTTTATTATTGTGCAGACTGATTAAACAATTAAACTTGAATCTGTGCAGAATGTTGTCCCTTCTTGAGGGCATTATGACACTCAGAACCATTTTAACTTCTTGTGACTTGCTTGGTTTTTACGCGAAATTTGTTGCTTTTTGCCAGATTTCTTTATCATATGACTAATGCTCATTTTATAAATAGTCACATGACTAGGGTGACATCATGGATTCCCCCAGTGGAAAATTGGCCATGGAAGAGGAGAGGTGGCAGTGGGAGCAGTAACAAAGGAAGTGGACGGATGGCTCCTCTACCATTTGGATGGGAAGAAGCCATAGATCACCAAGGAAAGTCATATTTCATTAAGTAAGTCTTAGATGATGCTAAGTTAAATTGGCAAATTATTAAGCCTTTACTTTCAGTGTTATACCTGAGATTATTTGAGTGGATCTTTAGTTCTTTTGTTTTACTTCAAAGTATGTTTTAGAAATTAATACTCAATTTATTTCTTCTAATTATACTTTTATACCAGTTAACATTTTAAGCATTGTATGATGAGCATTTAAGTATGAAAATGTGTATTTACATTATGGAGTTTAAGACCATTCTGTTATTGTATATTACAGTAAAATTTGTTTATATATAAATTTGTGCAAGAGTGTAGGATGAAGCTTTTCTTGCTGAGAATCTTTTATCTGAATGCCTTCTAAAATAAATGTCAATTCTGATTATGTCAGGGCTCATCAAAGGAATACTCACAAGACAAATGTTTGTTTGCAGAATATTCCAGGCTTAATAGAAAATCTGAATTAATTCTTGCAACACAATGATCATTTATCTTTACCTAAAAATGTTTTCTCTCGCCTAGTAAGTTTTCTCTTAAGTTAAATATTAAATATTAACAATCAGCAAAAATTGCTGATTATGGATACCTCCTTAGGTACCTTTTAGGTTCATGAAGAAAATTTTATGAAAGAAGATACATTTTTCACATGAAACTCTCAGTTAAATGATGCATTTAAGGTCTATGATATGAATGAAAGTTTCCTTGGGGTACATCAATCTAAACCCCAAATCAAATGTTTCAATAATTTTCTTCAAATTTGTGATTACTTGTTTGATTTAGAGGTAATAGATGATAATATTTGATGACCCTTTCATTTTGATTAAAGTTTTTCATTTTCTTGTCAAAGATTTCATTTAATTGTAAAATTTTTTATTGACTGTAAATAAAATCTCTCAGCCTCATGCCAGCCCTGTGCTGTTACTTTTGCAATTTTCAGTCATGTAAACAAAACCACCACCTATGAAGACCCTAGACGCCTAAGAGGAAGGGTAAAGAGGACCAAAGCAGAAGAAGGTAGTGATTCATTGGGGGAAGGCAAGGGGGGGAGGCTAAGGGGAGGAGGAGGTGAAGAAGAGAATGGTCAGGAGGAGGAAGAAGAGGGAGAGGAAGTGCTGGAAGATGATGAAGATGATGAGGCAGCTCCACAACCTCGGATAGTCACTCTCACTAGGCATCCTGAGCTTGGTTTCGGTTTTGTTGCTGGAAGTGAGAAGCCAGTCATTGTGAGGTAAAATTTCCATTTACCCCAATCAAAATGTTCTAAAACTATACATATGATTCAATTAAGTCATTGGTAAAATTGAGTTCCACAAATCCCTTGGATTTGTTTATTTGAAACTGAATTTTTAAATGTCATCAATTAGCTAATTTTCATCCTTTTTTCCTTTTTGAAGGTATAATGCCAAAAAGTCATGGATAAATTTATTGGTGAATGTTTTTCTCTACTTATATTTTAGGTTTGTTACTGAAGGTGGACCAAGTGATGGAAAACTTCAGCCAGGAGATCAGATACTCAGTGTAGAAGGACAAGAAGTTCGGGAAGCACCCCGAGAATATGTTATCCAGTTAGTGCGTTCTAGTCGGCATTCTGTTACTTTGTGTGTGTGCCAGCCCCCTTTGGATAATGTAAGTTGCTCTTAATTGATTTGATTGCATCTTCCTATTTCATGTTTTAAGAAAGGTGCTAAAATCTTTGTCATTTTTCAATTAAGTAGAACGTAATTATTTTAAGACCATGAGTATTCTAGAACTTGGCAGGTTCGTGTGCACTAAATGTGCCCTTTACTGAACTTCTTTAGAGTTAATCCTAGCCTTTATGTCATCCAATAACCTTCAGTTTTGTTTTTCCTCTTTAACCTACCTTTATTTGCTTTATTAATCCATCCCCTATTAACATTTGACACAATCATTTCCTTGGATTAATTTCTACACTTGAAGGCTTTCTTCTCCCTCTATCTCCTTCTTCCTTTATTTCCCATCAAATATTCACTCTTTCCATTCTATGCCTTACCCACATCTGGAAGGCCTCCACTTCAAGAATCATTATCATTCATATATTATAATTCCATCAAAAGTATAAAAAGTATCAGAAAACATGTTTCAAAATATAGCTAATACATCATGGGTACGATCTCAGATTAAAATAATGAATTTTTCGAAGAGGAAAATTGACTAACTATGATGAAAATCTTATTCTGATGTGTTAAAGTTCCATCTTAGACATAAAATATGTGGCTCTTCTAGAGTTTATGCTCCTACCTTATTCCTTATAACCAGAGGTAATTGAATGAGAAACCTATGACCATAAAAATTAAGATATGATTTTATGAGGAAAATTAAGGAGAGATTTCTTCAATTATGATTATGTTACAATGTTTCTTTTTGCTTTCTTACATCAGAAATAATTTTCAAATGTAACACCTCCAACTATTCCCTGCTAGTTAAAACTTTATTCTACTATTTTTTGTTGACAAGGAGATGGTGGATTTTCCCGTCATAATAATTACCTGGAATATTTCTATGTCCTATCATTTGTAGGAATTTTTCATTAAAATGGTCTGATCCTCACATCTGTTACCTCATCTCTTATTATATGATCATATGATGCAGAATGATGATGCATAAATCATTGTAAATCTTATTAATCGTTAATTGTTGTCGTTCTTCTATTTATTAATTTTGTGCGAGGTTTGCCAATTTTAGTTGGTATTTTAAAATTAAAGGTCTATCTAAGATTCCCATAAATGTTAAAATTTTAACTGAATTTAGGAAAAGAGACATTTAGAAATAGCTTGTTTTTTTTTTGGATTTGAGTTTAACGATTAATTCCTGTTTTTTTAGTCTACTCGAAAATCTGCATTATTAAGTGCAGCAAAGAAGGCACGGTTAAGGTCACACCCTCCTAGGGTACGCTTTGCAGAAGGAGTTGTTGTCAATGGAGCACCTTTGTTCCCTGTAAGTTCAAATGCTTTCAACCTATTTTCAACCTTGAATATCACACATAATTTTAAAATCATTATCTAGAGATAATAATCCAATTTTCTGAAAATGACACAAACTGCATGGTTTGGAAATTTGCAAATTCTGAAGTATTTTTATTAATTTATTCAGTTCATTACAGTCTTTGGTTTAAAAGTTGGCATTATAACAATATCTTCTTGCAAAAGGGTTATTGTAAGCCAAGTGAAAACAAATTACTCTGATTTGATGAGGGTTCTTCTTTCAATCTTGGATTGCTATTTTTAGTTTACATCTGTTCTGGAAATTTGGAAAATAATTTGATTATTAGACTTTAAGCAATGGAAACCTAGAGGTAACCTATTTGCAATTTACTTAATTTATCTTTCAACTTATCTTTATGCAAGGAATTCCTTTCTTTGAATCATGTTTATTCTAATGCCAGTCATTAAATCCTTGCAATGGGGCTGAGACTGTTGATTTGCCCATTAGATTTTAAGGTTCTAAATTGTCATTAAATTTTTCAAATAATAAGTAATTTGTTACTTTGCAGCCCTCTGCATTTTCTATGGGAGACATAGGTGTCTGGGGAGGTGCTCAAAGAATACCTGGTATTCCTGCCCCACCAAATCAGGGAACTGCCCCTGGATCCAGAAATGGCACAAGAGAAGCGGCTCCACAATTGCCACTTCCATTCTTGCCTAATGTCTTGAAAGTTTTTCTTGAAAATGGGCAAACAAAGTCTTTCAAATATGATGCTTGCACAAGAGTTGCCGATGTTGCAGCCTCTCTTGTTCAAAAACTAGGTCTTGTTCCGTAAGTGAATGTTTACAGCAGAGTTTCAAAGAAGAAAATTCCAAAGAGAGATTCTAATCTCTTAAAATGGTGATTTTAACAGTCCTGAAATAAATTGTAAAGCTTGAAGAGCTTTTTACCAAGTATGTTGGGAGATCCCAAGATGTGGTTGAATACAATCATAGGTTGGGCAGAGATAATCGAGTGAAAATTTTACAATGAACATTGATTGTTAATCAAGTAGCTTTAGAGAACAGGTATGTCTGGAAACATATTGGACTATAATGGCTAATTTTCAGAATGTTTATGAATTTCTTGACTCAAGCTTCCTATTTCATCATTCTTTCTTCCTTTTGATGGTGATTTGAGAGGACTTGTTACTTGTGTGATTGCAGAAAGGAGAAAAATCGACCATTGGCTATGGCTACTTCCAAATTTTACCGATAAATATTTATCTTTAAAATTATTCAATGAACATCCTGTTTCAAAGGAGTGTTTTATCCATTTACTTAGCACAATCCACTGTGGAATTTATGACCCAAATTTTGGAATCATCCTGCGCATATATAGCTAGTATTTGATCAACTTTTCTTTTAGTACTCAAGGATACTGTGGTACCTCAGAATTCAATTCTAACCCATCACTGAATAAGTGTTACAAGACTTTGGAATTCTAGGACAATAGTTACTGTATAAGTCCATGAAAAGTAGATTGATTAATTGTCAGGTCAATCCAAATCACTTTCCAACCATATAAACTACAAAGCCTTTCTGTATATTACTCTTCAAGACACTATATTCCAGCTTTTTTTCTAAATAAAAATAATAAAGCGCCAGGAACAGTTATGTTTTAGCTCCAAAAACAGTAGAAAACACCAGCTCAATACATTAAAATGCCTAAAGCATATTTTATATCAAATGACTCTGTAAAATTCCACTTACACACTTATGCGATTATGAACTTGAAAAATGACTGTTGAATTGAGAGGACTATTGGGATTATGATACTATGAATCTTAAGATATCACTGTATTTTTCTATTTTTGATATTAAAAATACTTACTCAGTTGAAAATATATTCCATACATACTATATATAGTGTATATCAATAAAAATCTATTTCTAGGAAGTACAAATTGTCTTTATTTGAAAGTTTTGCCAACATTTTTTCATTTGGATAACCTGCTATTGATATGAGCGATATTATAATCATCCTTAAAAAATATACGTCTAATCTTTGAATACTTATACAGGCTATTATTATAAATAAATGCGCCTTTAATTATACTCATTACTTTGGTAGTTATTAAAATTAATTCATCTATGCATATTGATTTAATTACTAATTACTATGTTACCTTTGTATATTGTAGAGGTCCACCACCTACTGGATCCGAGCACATGTTTTCCTTAGTTGTGGAACATGTAAAAGGCCTGAGAAGAAACAAGTTAACTTTATTGCATCCAGAAGAGTCAATTGCTAGGGTAAGTTTAACTTATTGAGTCATTAGATCATGGTAAATATTAAAGTCACATTATATCATGTTATGACTCAAATTCTTGGTTAATTTGTGAATTAGGGATAGTCTAATATTCCATTAAAAGAGATGCTTCTTATAATCTAAAAGAAAACTCCAATCCTGTTTCTAAAATTGCAGTTACAAATTTAAAAATTCAAATCACAATGTTTACTTAGGAAATCACAACAGTACAAAACATCTTATAAGTCAATGAATATACTCTGTTGCTATAAGTTCAATAGATAGCCTACATTCAAAGTAATTTATATATATATATATATATA
>KZ308326.1:623005-674058 GCA_000376725.2 Ladona fulva | reverse complement strand
TATATTTATTTTTTGTATGCATCCTGCCATGCTCTGAAATTTTTGATTTCAGCAGATATCATCAAATCTATTAATATGTATATTTGAGAAAACAATGCTGTGGCGTTTTTTACCAAAATTTCATTAACTTCATTGTAACTAAGTAACAAGGTTGTTACATAGGTTTCATTTATGTAGTTATGATGTAGTCTACTATCTGTAGTGCTTCATGTTTCTTATTTACATTAAAGAACTTAACTCCTGTATTATCATTACAGATAGCAGCACGGCCTGGCTCACACAATCTTCGGTGTTTATTCCGGGTTGCTTTTGTTCCAAAAGATGCTTCTGTTCTTGCTCAAACTGACCCTCTTGCATTTGACTACCTCTACATGCAGGTGGGCTGAATGGAAATATATTTCATAGTATATAATTTTATGTGTTAAAATCATTTAACATTCTTTTGATATGTTTAAAGGTCATCTAATTTAACATCTAATGTTTTTCTTTCAGTGCTGTAATGATGTAGTACAGGAGAGGTTTGCTCCAGAACTGAAGTATGAAGTTGCTTTACGACTTGCTGCTTTACATATTCATCAGCATGCTCTCTCTCACAATCTTGCAACTCCTAAAGTTTCTCTCAAAACTATTGAGTAAGTAATTGTTTGTAAACATAGTGTTGTTAAGATGCTCAAAATTTTATCCAATCAATTGGGTGTTAGATCAGGCAAAATATTTAGCCACTTTCAATTTTCTGGTAGTTAATGATGTCCTGTACAAAAAGTAGTTGCACCCTTTAAGAATTTGTGCAATAATTGATATAACCAGGAAGTACAGCATATTATGTAAATTTATTGCAGCTTGACTTAAGAGCTATACTTCAAACAGGAACTGAATTAGGATTTCATCCAAAAGATGTTGTTTATTGCCTTTTTAAAATAAATTCAATGAACTGCCGAAAATATGTGATGGGAATTCCTTCCCTTGATGGTTTATAATTCAGAAGAGAAGGAAGTAAGGAACCTATCATCAATAATTTCTTTTAGAAATAAGCAATCGTAGTAAAAATTAACCTTATTACTCATTTTGAAAACTATATTTAAGAGGATAAGATTATATATAGAGATGTTAATCTTCTGAATATTTTAACAGGAAAGAATTTGGCCTTGAGCGATTTGTTCCTGTTTCTCTAGTGGAAACTATGAAACGCAAAGAGCTTCGTAAACTTATTGGTCACTTTCTCAAAGGAGGTGGACAGTCTAACAATGGAGGAAGAGCTCCTCTAAGTCAAACTGTGACCACTCCTCTACAAGCAAAGTTACTATACCTGTCAACCATAGCAGAGCTACCATCTTATGGTGCAAAATGTTTTCCAACAAATTTACAGGTAAAAATTAGTCTTTTACTCATACTTTTATGTTATTATTTTGATTGCTTTTGCCCTTGAATATTATGATCGCATAATGGACACACTGCATTTGTATACCTTTGTTGGAACGAATTCTATTCACTTTTAACTTAAATTCATCATGAAAATTATTTATTTTATAAAATAGAATAAAATATATGTGAAATAAATATGTTATGTAATATAATATTAGAATATTGATTCTCAACAATGTCAGCTGTAGGTACCCTGTGAATTCTGAAAATGTTATCTCGCATCACCTTTTTTTATTAGTACAATTGTTGCAAAAATTTGTCCACCTTGTTATTGGTTTCTGCATTAAGTATTAAAGAGTTTTATCCACATTCTTTCTTCCACTTTTATAATTTTTTGTTGATTGACAAATACTTTTCTGCTGAATTAATGTAGTAAAGTAAAACAAAAAAAGAAAACTATCAGTAAAATACAGTGTTTACTTGTAGGATATTGAAGCTACATAATAAGTGATTTCTATAAATCATAACATATAAAAACACTCAAAGGTTTCCTTCCCTTTGGGAGTGAGTGAACCTCTGCTTAAGAACTGCTTCATTAGACCAATTACTGCAGGTGTAAATAAATAAATTTCTTTATGAACTTGTCTATTATAATAATTGGCAATTGTGAAATACTTTATACTGTATCTTTAAAACACATTTGACATCTAAGCTGTGGCGCAATGCAACCCTTGGTGTTCTGACTCCCACATGCAAGTTATTCGTAGGAATTATGCTATTTTAGTTTCACTGTCTTGTTGAAAGGTCCTTGAAGTCAATATCTATAGTTATTTAGTAAATCTATGAAGAAATAGTAAGTTTACCTAGTTTTTTCCTTTTCAAAGGCAAATTCAGTAAGTTTGATTTCAGTAGTTTTGCCCTTTGCATATTAGTCTGCTTAAATAGTTAGGAAATGCCTTGTACCTTCAAATCAAAACTTTTTTGTTACTTTAAATAATAAGCTCCATAGTATTTATCTATGCTAATAGCAATTTTATAGCTTTTTATAGAAGTTGAATTGCAAAACAGAAATGTAGGTAAGATGAGTTAATAATCTTTCCTAAATCTTTTGGAATATAATTTCTTGGCATCTTGGCAGATGGTTGCAGATCATTAATGTTAGGGTTCCCAGTATGCAGTATTTATTAGATAATATGAGCATGACACATGTATAATTTTAATTTCTTGTAAACGATTTAAATATGTGATGTTTTTCTCTTTGAACTATCTAGGATTCCAATATGGAGACAGTTGTATTGGTTAGCCCTAAGTTTGGTATCAGCCAAATAGTTGGTGTCAGGAATAGTGTTGTAAGTATCAGTTTGTTATGATGTAGAAAATATCTCATATAACATTTTATCAAATTTTTTCACTCAAAATTATGCATGAACAATACATGATAGTGGCTGAGAATTCCATGTGAATTCTCTAGCCCTGAAATATATCTTTTAGTTTCATTATTAGAAAGTTTTGATACTATTATTACAGCCGGTTCCATTGGCCCCACTGGAGCAAATGGGACATGTGACTGTCTCACGGGAGGATGAAATATCTCGTCGAGTGGCTATAACCCTTCCTGGTTCAGCTGACCAAAAGGTAAAGTATAGCTTTTATTACAGACTTAAAAATATATATCTCTATTAGGGTTGTGAACTTTTTAGTTATGGAAATGATTTTGATTTTAGGAGTTAGTTCTCAGCCTTGAAGAACGTGATGCTGAGGAGCTGGTTTTGGTTCTTCAGGGATATTTCAAGTCCCTAACAGGACAAGAACTCTCTCTTTCTATCAACCTACAGCGTGTCACAAATAATTCAAATTCATCCCCTAAGGAACGTGCTAATCAGGCTTGGCTAAGGGAGGATCTAGGTGAGTAAAATATGAATAGAATTCTTGCAATGCTTCTTGGCCTTGATGAGACAAAATGCAGCTTCTTATTACTCCACCTTTGCTCTGAAATCTTATTGTAATTGGTTTTGCTTCACTGCTTTCCTAATGATGTTCTTGTGTTAAAATGGTAGTTTGTTTGATCAAGTTTGTTGTCCATGTATATAGGTCTGCATCTGGATTTGGCTCCTCAAAATCTGTACTCTGGTGAGATCTCTTGCAAAAGGACGAAAACTGTATGACAATGACAAAATGGTGGACCCTTTTGTATAATTGCCATTTCACTTACTCTTTTCTGTTTCCATTATTCTGTAAATAATTGATTTAATACACACATTCCTAATTTTTTCCTTACATTTAAATTAGATTTATATTCCCATTAATCTGCTGCCTGCTTCCTTAGATATGAAGTTATTGTTGGTCATAACCATCACTTACTATCTATGAATATATTAGAATTATCTTAGTTAAATTGCTGCATCAGTAACATTTATCATAATCTTCTCGTAGGCATGCACATGTTTTTATTGAGTTTTTAAGCATTGCACTCCAAGTATTTGTGCATTATTTTCAGCTCCTCCTTATCATACACAACACCATGTTCGACCTTCAAGTTGGAGTTATGTATCTGGGGCTACAACAACTACTCATGTGATAAATTTTGCTGTTCTGCCACCATACCAGCCCTTACCAGGGACTAATAGAATGGAATTGGGTCTTGTGAGTAAAATATTTAAACTTGAATTTAAACATTGCTAATAAAATTGTCTACCTTCCCTACAAAGTCTTCTGATTCATTTTCTTGGAGGTTTAGACATATGTATAATTGATTTAATTATTTGTCTCTTTCTCTTCAGTCAAAGTCAAATGGGCATATTCCTGGTCAGCAGTACTCATCAATTAATGGTACAATTCCAACAAGTTTAGGTCTTGACTACTCGAAACCTAATGGATCCACCATTAATCAGCATTTGGACAACAACATGAACAGCATGTAAGTTGAAAGCAAATATTTTAATGTTGTTTTAAATGCTTATAATAATATTTAAATAATGTACTATTTTTGCTGAATATATATCCTTGCTCCTTAAATTTTGATAATATATATTATGTTTTGATTCATCTTGCATGTGACCAATTGGTTCCCAATATAATACAAGCATTGGGACTTTTTTTATTTATTTAGTATTTTTCTCATCAGTTACTTGGTCATTTTACCAACCATCCTCAAAACCTTCTTTTGATAACTTGTTCCTAATTGCATATTTCAGGGCTGGAAATGAAAAAGACCGAAACAACACTATTGATCCAAGAGATGGTACTGGAGCTCATATTAGGGATGCGAACCGCAATGTCTTTGATGGTGAAGCCAGGACAAGGAGAGCAGTTGAATTGCTAGAGAGAGATACAGCTCTGCTTGAAGCTCGTAACAAAGAGGTTAGCTATTGGTCACAAATGTTTTAAGAAATTGTTTATTGAAACTTTATTCTTCTCTAATTTGTTATTCATTTTTGTTATTACAATTACAGCAATGAAACCTATGAGAATTAATTTCATATATGTACCTTGAATTTTGTTCTATTATTTCTAAGACAGGCATCCAATATTTTTGGGACAATTTATTGATCTTAAGATGGAATTTCAGGTGATCCGAAGGGTTGCAGAGATGCAAGCCTTAGTGGAGAACTCTGAGCGCTATTTATTAGCTGAACAAGGGATTGTGCCAGCTGCGTGTTGTGATGGTGAATGCTGCATGGAAGGCCCTTGTCAGGGCCCTTGCTGTGTTCCACCACCTCAGCAAGGCCCTCCTGTACCTTGGGAAGAGGGTGAGAGTGACTCAGAATGCTCGTTGGTGTCATCATCCTCTGAAGGAAATGGGGCACAAAGTGGGAAGCAGGGCTGGACAAATCATCCTGAAATGGGGCAACTGAAGCATAGTGATTCTTTGCTCCTGTTAACTCAAGTAAGTTCTTCTGTTTTCTGATGCCATGAAATACCTTAGCTTAGATATATTGTTTGCTGAACTGCCGATTCAAAGCAAGTTATGTTGATAAGATTATTTAAGAAATTTTTGATGAATTTCTTGTAACTTACTGCCTTTGATGTAAGAAACTGAATTCTCAAGGCAGTCCTAAGTAATTATGTTGTTTGTTTGTAATTCAAATGAAGAATTTGAATAATTAAGTTTAAATTGGGTTGTAAATCATTGTGATTTATAGTAAATAATCTTGTTTTTGAGATAATAATATCTTATTTTAAAGAAGTAAGTAATACTAGTTTGATAAAAGAACTATGATGACAAGAATTTACCAGCCCCTTGGCATAAGAGCAATTATAAAGAGTTCCATTGTAAAAAGGGCTTCAAACAGTTACAACAACACCAATTTGTTGAGTTTAGTTGACAAACTTTTCCATTATTACAATATTAAATATTAACACAGTGAAACTTCTCAACAGCAGAATCACATGGTGCCAGAAATATTTTCTGTTATAGACAATTTTCTGCTATGTGGCGGTTCCACTATAGACAATTTTAAATATATTACAATGTAATTACATTTTTTTTCCAGAAAAAAAAACATATTAGTTATAAAAAGTAATTCTTTAAGTTTTACATAGTACCAAATTGTAATTGAAAGTTCTGGGAATTAATTTGCCTAAAACTTATTAAGCATTAGCATGGGGCTCCCAGATAGCTATGTGGACAACGTGTTTGACTTCAGCAAAAGTGGCCCTGGGTTTGATTCCTGGTGGGGGCCTACATGCAAATAACCTAAGATGTTGAAGCTCTTTCAACATTACTACTACTACTAGCATTAGTATGATTAAGCTTAGTATAATTTCAAGAACAAATCCTTTTATTTTTATTTATGAATCCAATGATTTTCCTCTACAGGGTCAAAAGCAGGTGAACACTGACGAACTTACTGAAGCTGTGAGAAGCATGGAATTGAACAATGGAAGCCAGGCAAGAGATGGCAGTACCAGTATGTATGGAACATCAGAAAGTGACACCGATTCAATGAGCACACCAACTAATAGTCCATCTAGAAGACCTGGAAGTAGTAAGTGACAACTGAATAAATAATACCCATGAAATGAATCATTTTGGAAAGTATGAAAATTTTTAACATTTACAACGTACCATTCTTTTCTGATTTTACATCAGATGGAATAGGTTCTAACACAGGAGCAGCTGTGAATGGGACACACATAAAGCAAAGTGATTCCAGTTTTGGACTTCATAGTCCAGACACTTTGATGCCACTGGGAACAAGACCTACTGACCATGAGCTACAGGTATTACGAACATTACAGTGATCATCCTTCAAATATAACTGCAAACATTCAGGTAGAAACTGTTTGGCTAATGCATTTGTGGGTTTATAATTTTGCTTGATGCCAATTACTTTGATTGAGAAAGTGGATTTTTTTAGTTTAATGTTTTTAGTAATGTTTTGGTTTTTGGTTTGGTTAAAAATAAATGATTTACATTTTTTCTGTGATATATATTGTACAAGGGAGTTTTATCACAAAAATTTAAGTCTTTGATTCTCAAAGTCATATTTCCAAACCTTATCTTAAGAAAATGAAAAGGTGATACCATGTAGTGAAATGCTATTTTGTTGCAATAGGAATTGTTGAAACGGCTTCAGGAGGATAAGTGCCTCCCCTATGATTTTGCGGAAGGAACACTTTATCTGGATCCTGATATAATTGATCTCACTATGATACCACCTCCTATAACACCTGATGAGGTATGCATTATTAAATTTTTTTTGGAATGGGGCTGAAAATGTTCTTTCCACAGGAGTGTTTCAAGTAAAAAAAATTCTTAAATAATAAATAAATTAAACATCACAATCATCAGCTAAATAATGCCATTTTGAAATTTTAATGAGATTTGGAGCATTACTATTAGTTTACAATACTGAAGCCTTGAATTTTAAAAATAATTTATCTGAAATATTTCTCAGAAATATTCTACAGGTTAAAGTATCTGTAGTTTTATGTGGTATTATCTGTCTTAATTGTGTTTAAGGAATAATGTTGCATTAACCAAATATTTAAGTTTTTTGTTTGCTTTGATAAAGTTTTTGATCATAGAAATCTTTTAAATTCAAGCAAGTTTCATTGTAGCTTTCTCAGGGGTGCTACCAGAATTTTTGCTTGGGGGATCAACTTTAAGGTTGTAACTAACATGTTGAATATGTTACAATCTAAGTTGTGAAATTAACTTAATCATTTTATGAAATAGTTTAATATACCCCTCGGTTGTACATTAGAGGTTTGCATGGACCATGCATAGGACCCTGGGTTCAAGCCTGGCATAACATATGGGCTGGGTTCAGGCCAGGCAAAGCCGGCAGCCTTTTGGGCTGAGGCCAGCCAGATCCAAGAGAATAACTTGGGGAGGAAATAATTATTTGCTCTTGAACAACATTTAAGGTTCTTACAAAGTACAAGAAATGCTTAGACAATAATCACAGACTTTTCTTTGTTCTGTATAATTTATGTCTGGAGAAGAGGGTGATCAGTAAAAAAAATAACTGGGAGAACGTAAAAAAATCATGATGGATCCCCTTTAGTTACTAATAAAATTGTTCTCAGCATTTTCTGTTTGCTTACAGATTTTACTGGCATATTTTAGTCTCTGTTATCTCTATAGCAGCTTCAACTTTTCTAAAATATTTTGGAATTAGAGAAAGAATAATAGAGGTTGAATAAATATATTTATTACCAAATGCATCATAACGACCGATTTCTGAATTATGTGAAAAAGTTACGGCTCATGTTGGGCTTGAGAGCTCAAGTTTGTTCCTATGCTTAGGTTAGGTTGGGTTCAGGCTCAATTATGAACTGGCCAGGCCTGGTTTGAAAATTTTGGCCCATGCAGACCTCTAGTGTATATATGAGCTTTCCATCTTCAAGCCTTCCATTTTTCATGAGTAACTATACATTTTCTATTTTTCACTTATTGAAAAAATTTGTCAAGTATTTACACTCAGGTATATGGCAAATAAAGTAGTTCTTGGTAGAAGATCATGAAAGAGTAACAATCAGTCAAATAGTAATGCCTTTCAGTCTTTTTTTACTTATAGGATAAACATTCATTGAAACATATTGGTTGTATTGATTCGTGAAATAATGAGATATTTTTCACTGGATTTAAAAAGTTTTCATTAATCTTGAAACAATTATGCAAAATCATCTCATTTTATTTGGCTACTTTCTAATGGAAAATTCCCTAAAATCTTGCATTCTCAAGGATGGCTTTGGCATGGTTGAATACCGCAATGGACCACAGCCTCCTAGCTCTCCACCAACTCCATTTGCAGATCGATCATCTTTTGAAGGAGAAATACTTAGGAGGCAGGTCAATGGTACACCTTCAGCGTATTGGAATCACTGGCCAACTTCAAATGGTGTTGGTCAGTGGCAAATTGGAGATAGCCCAGGTAGGCTCTTACATAGAATTTTTGTGTAGAAAAGGCTGTTCAAGAATAAGAGTCATGTCTATTTTGAAAACTAATTCTTTAAGGCTATCTTATTAACAGTGAATATCATTAAATATTTTTAATTAATATCATTTAGTTCTCAAGAAATTCCTTTCTCAATGAAAAATCTTTGATATTTCTGTAACCTTCCTTTGAACTAAGAGACATTTTATGCATTAAACATGTAAGTCATTAATCTTCTTTCAACCTTGCATAGTAAATGGTATGGAAATTAATAATCCAGGTCAGGGGTCAGATAGCCTACCTTTTTCTTGTATTTCTATAAAATTTCCTTTATTGGTCAAAAATGGGTATATTTTTTGATTTTTGTGGTACTATTTTTAGATGTATACGGGAATGGAGAGGTTGTATGGCCGATGAATGGCTCAGGAATTGGTGAGAATGGAGGGATGGAGGAGGAGAAGGAAGAAGAGGAAGACTTAGAGTGGTTCATAGCTCGATCAACAATGCCACCTCCTCCTGGATCCAATGACATGAATGGTATTGGAGGTGGTGGTGGTGGAGCTGTGGAGGAATTGACTCCAGAAGAGATCCTCTCCTATATCATTCCTCCCCCTCCCCCTTCACCCCCTGCTTCCTCTCTCCCTTCCCCTTCTTCCACTCCCACCTCTTCCCTCTCATCCCCATCATTCTCTAATGGAGGGGGTGGCATCAGACGAGACGTGAGTACCATTCAATTGTTAATTGTTATATATTGGTTGAAGACTGAACCATAGTAAGGTAACTTGGCCTGGTAGCAGACATATAAATGAAGTAAAATAATCAACTGCTTAGTATAAACTCTAAGTAATGGAAATACTACTCCAAAATTTTAAATTGATTATTCTAAATTCTAAGCAGTATAGTGATGTATTTTCCAGAAATTGAAAGTTTGGAAATTTTGAAGCTACTGCTATTTTGAGTAAGAATCTTAAAATCAAAAGAACTACAAATTATGGTATATAGTTAGAGTTGAAAATGAACTTTCTGCACATCTGGCATTGTGCTGTTTTAGGAATTTTCTTTATACAGAACCAAGCTTTTATTTATTGCTAATTTTAATAGAATCATGAACCATTGACTACATACTGATGTACATTAATAAATTTGGTTACAATAGGTTTTAACAGAATCACAATCATATAATTATTAATTAAACTATTTTTAAAATGCACAAAATGTTAAACCTTGTTTGCACCACCAAATCACTTGATCATCCAAGTACCAGGATGATATTTGGTGCTGGGAATGTTATTTTGGCAATTATCTGTGATGTTAATTATCAGAGAAGACCACTAGCATTGATTGCATTTTTTGCATGCCAGTGTGTTTTAACCATTTTTTAACTTGCTCTATATCTGTTAATTGATGACTGACCACAAAGCAAATTTTACTTTAAGACTTACCAATTTAGTAATCATAGATAAAAACTTCTAGTTAACGTCTGTAACAGCTTTATTAGTAGTGAGCTCTTAAGCATTTAAATTAGATATCCACTGCTCCCCGGTTATACAGAACACCTTTGGTTGTACCAAATATTTGGATGATCTGCAGATCTCATAAACTTGACCACAAGTTTGTTATTAGTTTTTGTGTATCTTATTTGATATTGTTTGTTTCATTATTTGTATTTCTCAACATTAACTTGCTACTTTAAACTTTTTAATGTTTGTTTGATTTATTTAGAAATTGTTACTTTCTTTTCAATGATAGATGATAATCTTTCAGGCTTATAACATTTAATTTTAGTTGTTATTAATCACAAGATTGTCTTATGACCTAGGTCATAGTGACTGTTCTGAAAGTCATGTTATAACCTGGGAATAGTGTAATTACTATCTTTATACTTAATTGTTGTATGATGCATCAACTGATAAATAACGCTTGGCTTCTGGTGATTGCCTTTGACCAGTAAGTCTGATTTTTCCTCACTCTCGCCCTTAAGAGTGAGGGGCCATCCCATTGTGATACACGGCTGTGTCACCCTGGAGGGAAGAAGAGTGTTGGGGATGAAAAGCTGAGGGGCAAAGGAGAAGAAGCAGCTAATGGTGAGGATGTGGATGAGGAGGAAGGGGAGGAGGGAGGAACGGAAGAGGAGGGGACAGAGGGTACTAGCTTATATTGTTGTGGGAAAGGAAGTCGGAGAAGAAAGAAACGCCATGCCAGTGACACTCCATCCTCTCCTCTACCTAGCCATAGCCCTCCAGCAAGCTCTCGTGAAGAGAAGGTGGGAAATTCTTGTCAAGTTTCTTTTATTAATTTGTAAAGATTATCTGTGTTCTTTATATTGAGGGTTAAGTTTTACAGTTGAATTTGTTGGTATTTATGTGGGTTCATGTGTATGCCATGTCCTTGGATATAGTATATCCTATATTAGTAGATTTCTTCTCTTATAAGAGAAAGGTTTTTGGACTTTGTGTGCATGTAGCACTCTTTCAGTTTCTTATACAATGAACATAATTCTCAACCATGTAAAAGTGTAATTTTTCTCTCTAGATTATAATTGAGAAAACTTCTTAGAAGGAAAGAACTCTTATATCAATGATTAAGTTCCTTTGCATTTGTAAAAACCTATCCTGTGAAGAATGAAAAATTTTAATAATGTAGGAAATGTCAAGAATCTAAGTAATATGCTATTAATTGAGCCCATTTGCTCTGTGAATGTAATAAAATGCAGCAATCAAACAGTAGGACTTCCCCTATGTCTTTTTGCCTCTGATTCATTAATGCAACTAGTAAAGGTCTTTTCTTTGGTGTGGTGGTGCTAAAACAATTTTTGGCATAGATGAAACTTCAAGAAATGAGGAAAGTTGTTGGAAGACTGGATTGCTCTACAGGACTAGGAATGTATCTGCTTTAGAGAAATAGCAAAAATGAAGAAGATTAAATCTTGTAAAAGCAAGACCATGCTTTTAGTATTTTCAAAATAACGCCAGGAATATGACATCTTTCTGAAAATGCTTTTACCACAAGTTTGAATGCAAAAGCAAGTGAAATTAATTAATGAGAAAAGTTGTTTATTCTTCTAGCCTGTTTAGTCTTTTATACTCATTTTACATTTACTGATGTATCAGAGTTATTTGATAAGGATTCATCATGGTAAAAAAATTACGTCATCAATAAATCATTATTTGTAGAAAGATATTTTCCAGGAAGTTTTTGCTTGAGTTAGTGAAGATTTTATTAATTTTTATACTCCAATTAATTTGGTATTTAAATAAACATTACAGGTGTCTTGATATGGAATTTTTACTGTTGGTCAAATTATGAAGGAAAGATATTTTTATAGTAGCCACTATGTGAGTATGTTATCAATACGTAAGAATCTATTAAGAAGAATAGTTTTAGAGAAGGTTTTGAAATCAGCTAATTTCAGAAGAATTTATGAAGAGTCTAAACTTATTTTACTGGGGATATAGGGCTGTATCATGGTGCAATGAAAAGCAAGGAGCTCTTTGCTTCATTCAAACATTTTATTAACATCTTANGAACTATTTAAAAAAATTTTTTAATTCTAGGTTTTATTCACTTTAAGTACTAATTAAATGAAGGTAACTAATGCAATATTCATAAATCTGAATGAGTATATGAATTTTTTCTTGCCTTATTTGAATAATAAGGCTATAAATGTTAGTTCATAGGCAACAACTCATTTATTTCATGAATCCACTGCAAATACTAAGAACAATCATATTTTTTCTTTGTTTCATTATATTAATTTCAAAACTTCATTACATTTTACTTTATGGTTTTAGAAAAGATAAAATTTGATTTCTGCATATTAATAAGTAGTCATTTATTTTTGTTTGAAAATTTTATAATGTGTGTGTTAACTTTATTGTTATTAGGATCATCCTCCTAAAGTAGCTGTTATGAAGAAAGAAGACTCCTCTCATCGCTCCTCACCCAAGAAGCCTGTTCCATCTCCTAGACAATCACCTATAGCTGCTGTCACAGAGATTTCATCTGCCTATACCAAGGAAAAGATAACACATGAAGCTGATATCTCAACAATTGACAATAATGTGATGCATCTTCATCAAGAAAATCAATCTGAAGCAGATGAAACAAAAAATAGTACAAGCAATGAATCTCCTCATTTAACAACAGTTAGTTACTATCAATCATCTGATAAACAATTGTGTGATAGTTTGTATACTCACTCAAATGAGAAAAGTTTGTCACCGAGGAACGTAGCAAGTCCACATATTTCTCCCATCTTCCCTCTCAAAGCTTCTACTGATGTTACTGCAAGAAAGGTTGATAGTAATAAATCAGCTTCTCCTGCCCATCAACCATTGCCATACTTTTCCAAGGAAGTGAAACAGAAGCATACACTTAATTCACCTATTCTATCACAAAGGAATGCTTCCAAAACAGAGGTATCCCTCAATGAAGAAGAGCTTATTATCTCACAGTCACCTGTGAAAGCAATCAAAACACCAACTGATAATTCAAGTTCTGTAAAAGATTTGAGACAGTTAGCATTGAACAGGCATCTGCTTCAGTCGTCATCAGTGAACACAAATCTTCCCCTGGAAGAAATTGAAACTGAGCAGCTCTTGGTCAAACCTGAAACCAAAAGAAGAGCTCCTGAAGCAGGTATACCTGATGGTGAAGTACTTTCTGGAGCTTGGACTGAACTCTGTGGGCTCTTAGTCAGGCTGGAGGCTTGCTCACCTGGAGCTGTTAGAGGTGGACCTCATTCAACAGAATTTGATACTGTTGATGCTGGTGGTGGCTTGGGACGTATGGCTTTAGAGGCAAGACGGCTTGTTACAGAATCAAAGATGTTGATCCGTGCTGCTACTTTTGCTATTGGAGGAGGAAGGGCATTGTCACCTCTGGGAAAACAAGCTTGGCCTGGCACAACATCTCCTTTATCATCTCCAACTAGTAGTCGAGCTCCACAAGTCTCTGCAGCCCAAATAGAAGCTCAAGAGCTACAGACTTCTTTAGATCTTCATTTAAATCAATGCTTGCTATTATTAAACCGACTCACTCAACTTTGTGAAGCATCTTCTTCTGGGCCAGGATGGCAAGTAGCTCGTAAAGTGGCTGATGTTACTGTAGCATTTGGTGAAGCAGTGAGGGTAATAGCTGGATGGGTTGGTGGATCTGGTGAGACTGGCGATACATCTGCAATTGAATGTGCTGCAGAAGGCCTGGCTAGTGCCCTAGCATCTTTACTTAGAAGCTTAAGAGTGGTGCCACGATGAACAAGGATTAAAAGACTTTGTTAGGTAAGGAAGTACCTCAATTGTGCCTGATTGTTGCATTTTGATGGTATATATGTCTGTATATATGCCTCAGGGCTATGGTTCAAATCAAGTATCATGCAGCACAAGAAAAATTTAGGGTGATATGATGTGCTAAATTTGTATTTCATGATACATTGCTAAAATACTGTGATTAGTTTCTCTCTAAGTCTAAAGGCATAAACAGTATTTTAATTTTTCCAGTCAGAATTTTAAGTATCGATAGGAATAATTGAAAACATGTAAAACAGCTAGATTTCTTGATAATGAGCAATTAAAATGATACATCCAATATCTGTATGTATTATTATAGAAGGCAGTAATCTTCATTCTACCATTGATGGTTTACTCTAGGTATTATCAGCTCTCTTTAAGGACTCCATAAGTGACAAAAAATAGATTTATGCTCAATGAGAAATTGTGATTTTATGAGTACATGCATTATTTGACAATACTAAATAGCTGTCCTTACTATGGCTACTGAGATTAGTCAGATTTTCCCTGATACATCTAATTTCACCCATATTCAACCTCATTCATAGACAAATGCATGGTAACATCATATTGCATAGAAAATAATGTATTACAATATTTGTAACTTATTCTGTTGAAGATGAATAAATCTAGGAGTTCATCAGTCTTAGGTCCAGATGTAGATCTTAAGGTGATGATGTAACTTATCAGTCTCTTTACTTGGTTAGGACTTAGAATACGGTTAATATCTTCATGGACATATCACCAGTCTAGGTAGTATATTGTTCATTATAATTGACATACGCTGTAGCAGCCTTCTAATGGTCACATTTTTCTTAATTTTCATGTAATTTAATTCCATGTTTTTCTTTAAGTTAACTACTTTCAGGTCTCTTGATAACAAGAGCTGAAGTATACAAATCCTTTCTCTACTACCTGCTCACTGTGACTAGACCTTATGGAATTCATGATTTAGCAAGAAAATGAAAAATTTTAAGTACTTTTCTCTGATGACTGATACAATATTGCATGTACAATTCAAAAGAAACAGTTTTATTTTTTAGTAGTTTTTATCTTACTAAGACATGTCAAACAAGTCAGTTACTTGTGTAATGCTCCATGTTTGTTAATATTCTACCCTTATTAGGACGAATCATAAAATTATGCATTTAATGATTAAGATATTATCTGAGTCTCAAGGAGTAGATGTTGTAGATATAGGTTGCACTAGAAATTTTTGTGCACTCAAATATGAAATTGTTTGGGTTTCAAAATTGTAGTTCATGTAAGTAGGACCAGGTCATTTAATGTTGAAAATGATCATGTGGGAAGCAGATTAATAATCATCTGTAGGAGTATGAGGTGTAGTAATGGCTGAAAACGGACAAACTTATTCAATTTTATCATGAAAACTGAAAGGGAAGTGCTTTATTGCACAGATACAAATGACCCACATAACAGAATAAGGATTTTAGTGTTGGTTTAATTGAAGATTTTGTGTATAATGTCTACTGTATAAGTTGAACATATTTGTTTCCTTACTCATTTTTTTAAACGTTGTGTACTATATGAATTATCTGGAATGTTGTTTGTATTGATTAGCTTTTATTGTTCTGTTATGGGCCTATTTCATCCCATGTAAATACATTACCATTTGATAAATATTAGGAAATATTCAGAGTTTTTGTGCCAAATAAGCCCTTGTTAGAAAGAATGCATGGATTTTATATCAACCAGTACTTAGGAAGTGTTTTCTGAACTAACCATTTATTGGTATGTGATTCATTGTCATTTAGTTGAGATGATAGTAACTAATGATGAAATGGTATGTGTAATTATGAATGGTGCTAATTGTGTTTTGATGGAGACTGAAGATTTGCATGAAAGTTGTTTCTTATTTCAGTGTGGCATTAATTATATGAATTCATTCTTGGATTGATCTTTCATATCATTAGCAATCCATCTGAATGGATAAGATATAATTATTGCTATATTTTTCAAGAATATATTCAAAGAATATATAGGCATTTATGTATGTACATATCATTATTTGAAATTAACATATCCTTACAATTTCTGTACCCTGAATACCTTACTATTATTATTTGACAAGAATCTCTTGACTGATATTATTTAATACTTCATTTGTTTTCTTTTAAAATCTGAAATACATATTCATTGAAATGCTCTAAAGTTTGTTTTGATTTAACACCAGTGTTCCAATCAAAGCACTTCTTGCAACTTTTCTTTCATTTGCATCTAGGTGATGAGGGAGTTAAGTAGCAATCTATTTTGTTGGAATCCATTATTTCTGGGTTTTGTTATGTATGAATTTAAATAATACTCCAATGGTGATCTGAAACTTGCAACAATATGAAGGGACTTATGGATACTGTTTGAAAGTTTTGCATCATTCATTCATTGCAATTTTCATTCTTAGTGAACTATTTAAAAAAATTTTTTAATTCTAGGTTTTATTCACTTTAAGTACTAATTAAATGAAGGTAACTAATGCAATATTCATAAATCTGAATGAGTATATGAATTTTTTCTTGCCTTATTTGAATAATAAGGCTATAAATGTTAGTTCATAGGCAACAACTCATTTATTTCATGAATCCACTGCAAATACTTTTCATCAGTTTCAGAAATGGCAATCAGATCCAAACATTTCCACCCATGTAAATACCTAAATTCTAGGCATTTGTATGTCCTGATTTTATTCACCATAGGAAAAAATATTAGACTGGACCATTATTACCATGGCTCAAGTTATATTATCTGCAGAGTGAAATTTTGGATATTTTTTCAAAGTTCCTTTCAATAACTGAAATTTCTTGCAAATTTAATTGTACAATTGTATGCAATGTAATAAGCATTGAGCGATATATCAATCTTAAGTAGAGAAATATTGCAACTCACTGGTTGGGAAGCTGTCAAATAATGCCCACACTAATTTACAAAATCTAGGGGTGTGATCAATTAGTGTGATGTAATAATAAAACATTTGACTATTTAAGTTAGTTTGCAAAAAGCACAGCTAATGTGTGATTGCACCAGCAGAAATGTTATCGATCTTGAACAGACTTCTACTTATCCTGCTGACTCTGACTGATTAAAAAATTAACTTAAATGTTCATTTGCTGTTTCTGAGTCTCATACTAATCTACAGCACATATATATCATATAAAATATTAGTGACTGCAAATTCAAATGGTATCAAGAGTGAAATTAAGTTACTGATTTGAGAAAATGTAATTCTTCTCCCACAAAAAAATTGATAATTCTGTAGAAAACTGTACAAATAAAGAAATGCCTTGGCTCATCTGACACTAAAAAATAATCATGAAATTTTCACTTCAGTTTGAGCATGTGACAAAGAAATTATTTTGTGGAATCGAAAAGAACTTGGATCATAAATTAAAAGTAGCTATAATTTTATTACCACAAAACTTCACACATGTAGTTACAATCATTATTAAAAATACTTCTTATGACAGAACAATGTGGTAAAGGGAAATGGTTTTATAATGGTGTATATAGATTGATCATGAGCAATTTTTTTTTTCATAAAACTGACCATAAGAAAAAGTAGAGATTTCCAGAGTAACTTCATGTCACATCAAACATCCACAGATAAATAATATATAAAATATTAATATATAAGAAAAATAAATTTGAGATACAGTGAACACCCAATCATCTGGGCTAATTATGGAGAGAGTTTGCATGAATGATTAGAAAAAAACATAATCCAGACTTACTTTCATTTCTTAGAATTCTTGTAATTTACAAAAACAAACTTATTATATTACACATACAGTATGTTACTATTGATTGTATCATGGACTCATTCAAATTTTTCCCCAAAAGCAGATCCTTCAGCAATAATATCATGATAGTCATATTCTCATTGCTCCACACAGAAGGTCTTATGTTAAGTCCTACTTGTATTATAAAGTGATGATACTTGTGTTTTTCATGTTTGAATCTCTTTAAAAAGACTGCAGATACTATCAAGAAGAGTAAAAAAAAATTGCACGGATAATCTGCCCAGGGATAATTGGGAGTTCACTGTACATAGTTGCAATTCCCATAAGCATATTTAAAATATATATCAATACAGTTAAATGGAAGAATAAACACTATCAATAATATTCCAACAAAATGCAGGAACGCAATTAATGTGACTGAAAAAGATGTCCCTACTCATGGTGTAAAACCCAGAGGCTTATGAATTGGTGGGGGGAATTTCATTCTACAGTTGGAAGTAAAGAATCATCATTATCATTCAAATTTCAGAAACAGCTGATTTCAATTATTAAGATGTAACAATGCATGTTTGACAACATTCAATCTACTTCTATTTCTTCCTTTGGCAAAGTCAATTATTAATAACAGAGATAGAAATGTAGAGGAATTAACTCATGAAGTATATGCAATGGTTTCCCAAACTACCATTTTAGATGATAAGTTGGACTATATTAGGTTTTCAGTTCAAGTTATTGCTACAGCAGGAGGTTTGATGATAATTTTTAAAACAAGGTACATAAATAATCTAATTTTTGTACAAGATCTTTTTGAGCTAGGTACAAAATAATATATCACAGTCTGAATAATATAAAGAGGGAATATGCGGCATCAATTCCTCAACATGACACTGGAATACTTTTTTTAAGATCCAAAAGCAAAACCATGTAACTTAAAAATTAGTCATTTTAAACCAGCTACACAAAACCAAATTCAGCTACCACAACCATTTTTGCACATTATGCTAATTAAAAATGTACACAAATATGACATGAAGATTTCAATGCGAATCTACGTTATGAAATTCAAAATTTTCTGATTATTTGTTGACTGTGCAAGGGACAGACATCCAATTGAAAATCAGTTCAAGGACAAATTCTTGGGTTAAAATGATTCCATTTTGGACCTAAAATTTGAGAAATATTAAAGAATTTTAATTTGGTTTCTTAGTCACAGACTGGCATACAGAAGCTTTGGAAACCTAAAGAAATGAAAATTCTTACTTCTTAATACAGATAGTAGATATAATATGGATGGTTGCACATGATTCTGAATGAAAGGACTTCCATTAAAATATTCATTGAGAAAAAGCAAGCATTTATGGTTGGTAGTTAGTAGCGTTAAATGGTAGATAAACGAATATGACTGATTACTTTAAAATTTACAAACACCTCATCTGGACATTACTTCAATAAATTACTCCAAAATACAAAAAATTTATAGTAAATCTTGAAGCACCAAAGACAGACTGATTTCATGGCGTCAAGGATTAAATGCTTCTTTGTTCAATAACCCTGAGAAAATAACTGAGACCATATGAACATTCCCTATCCAATCATTATAAAAATTAATACATTGCACATGAGATAACTGTCGGACATTCTAGCAAAGATGTCAACAGTGATAAAAAAAATCAAATACTGCGCCTTCTAGTGAAAAATACACTGATTTAAAATGAGCAATTTTGCATAAAAAAATAAATGCATGTCATGTTCGAGCTTTGACCAATAAAAATGGAAGTCTTAAAATTGCACCATCAGGCTCGCATGACTTGATGGCAGTCATTCTCAATATACAAAACCTCTAAAAAACTCTGATTTATTTAGTTGTACTTGAGTAGTAGCAACCATATTTTCCCTAAAATTTTATTGGCAGTATGAACTATTGCAGGATAAAATATGATTTTCAAACAATACCCAACAAAACTGGGTGTTTCACATACACACATTTAATAATAAAAATCTTCCATAACTATACAACCCTTGCTAATCCTGGGCCTCTGTCAGTAATCTGAGCAGCAACAGATCTCACAGCATTAACATAATCCTAAAGAAAGAAAAAAGATGCTCCTTAAGTAAATATAGTCTATTTTAGAAAGCATACAATAAAAAAATATAATTTAATACCTTCAATGAATGCAGCAAATTTTGTTCCTTGTATCGCAATTCTTTGCAACATGAAGTGAAATCCTTTACAGCTTGTGCATTCCTTTCACAGTATGATGTAGTGTAGTTACTCATATCACCATCTGATCTATCTATAATAGAAGAATCATCAGATATTATACCTCCAGTCCAAACAATGTATATTCTACTTCCTAATAGGGATGAAACCTTGACTGATTAAGCAACCCTATGGAATGATTTCCTTTTTCATACATTGCATTTATAATGAAAATAAAAACTTGAGTAGATAGATGCAGAGAAATTGATGGCATAAAAGTCCATGAGCAAAAAGGGTATGTGAATTTGGCTATAACTCATTTGCATAAACCTGGCCATAAGAACTTACAAAAGAGGAAATGAGTGTAGCAGAGGAGGAAAACTTGAGGGGCATTAGCTTGTCAAGTGTCCTGCTGTGAATGTTGTTTGCACATGGCTCATCACTCAGTAGGTGCTGCCTTTCCTATTTTCTGAGATGGATTAGGCACACCTCTGCAATAGGCTAATAAATGTCAGCTCAGTAAATACAAATGACTAAGCAAGATTGTGCCACCTGGAGTATTCCACTACTTTCTAACCAATAACAATAAATCTTGAACATACAAAAGGCAGAGGAGAATAAAGATCAACTGAACCAATAGGTTCAACCTGATGAGAATTTACGTAGATTTAACTTGCACCTTATCTGCTTTGCTCTGTTGGTTTCCAGAAGGGACTTACAAGAATATTAATGGTTAGTTATGATAAAATTGAAGGATTATTTGTAAAGAGAGGGGATCATGTTCGTTAACAATTTAGTTTTCAAAGCAAATTAAGGTCAATGAGCTTATAAATACAATAATCACATAAAGCTGTCAGAAGAGTTGATATTGAAATTTCTTTTCATAACAATCTCATCTTATCAGAATAAAAATAATGAGAAATTATTTACATTCAAATAGTATAACAAGTGTGAAAAATAGCGACACGACTGGGACTCGAACCCAGGTCTCCCACTTTCCGGAAGTGGGAGACCTGGGTTCGAGTCCCAGTCGTGTCGCTATTTTTCACACTTGTTATTCCTTTGGGATTTTCGTAGGTTTTACAACCTACTTAGTTACCTTCCTTTCCTTTATCCTTCAAATAGTATGATATTAAAGCCTACCAGTCATAATTCCCTCTATTTTTCCCATATTTGAATGGCAAGAAAATTACTGCAGGCACTTAGTATATGGAGCTGCACCTAGGAAGAGTTTTAAGTCGTGATTTTTCTGATTTTATTCATTTACATGATGAGAGCTAAAGGCTATACAATTTTTCATTAAATATGGAGCATTTGACAAAATAGTTGGGAGCACTTAATAAGTATTACACAGCTGCCCAGTCGCATAGCTTAGAGGGAGGCCCGATGCTATCCTACTTCAGCTAAAAGCAATTTTAGCTTGACCTTAATGCCTTAAAACTTAATTACCGCATTATGTGTTATCAGTGAGTTATCATTATGTGAGTACTTAATAAATACTATTTGCATGAATATCGTACTTTACTATTTCTGAGATTTTTAAAAATGTCATTACCATTTGAGTAGCCAGGTTTCGCAGCACTACAGTGAACATTTAATTTAGACAATATTAAGGACCTGATGACAGATTACCCCTTTCGTTATTCTCCTGTAATGCCCAAGGCTGCATAAGTAAAACAGAATTTTACAATAATTGACAAAAAATAATAGAAATTATTCAACTTCTGCTAGGGAAAAACAAGATCCCTAACTGAGAAAACATTTGTACCACTAATAAAATTATAAATAGAAATTAAAGTAGCAAAATATTTGTCATATGAATATAAAAAGTCTGAAATTTATTAACAATATTAATGATGCATAAAATGATATGTGGTTAAAGCTTAGATCGAGTAGGCCTATTTTTATGAACACATTGACCACATATACCTAATCAAGGGAAGTTTTTAAGGGAATCGATACATTTCTTACCTTGAGATGGTGGAATGGACACTTTTCTACCATCTGCCTCATCTATATCATTTGCTTCACAAAGAGATTTCAAACTATGGGAACTCAGCTCTTCAGAAAACATCCCCGAGTCAGGTGAGTTCACTGGTAATCCAGTTTCAGGACTAGGACTTGATAAATCACTCACCAAACTTTTAGAGGTTACGTTGGCAAATTCACTAGTTTGATATGATTCCTTGAGAGTCAACTCCATATCAGAGCTTGAAATACAATTGTGTACCACTGGCACAACATTTGCTGGGTTGGAAACTTCAGAGTTGACATTTTCTTGGCCACAAATTTTATCATTCTTATGACGAACACGCTCTATATTGTCCAATATTCCATCACATTTTAAATCAACCTGGCGTCTTTCTGTCACAGATAACTTCTTAAGTGAGATTTCTGTCTCATTTACTTCATGTCCCACATTCTTAGTAACTTTGTCTTGGGCACCAAAATCACCTCCACCAGTATATCTCATAACATTACCAGTCTTTCTACCTCTAGTGGAGCCATTAACCAAATTTGACTGAATTAAACACTGTGGTTTCTGGATGGTATTCAAAGTGTTAAAAACATTAGCCAAATCTACCAGACAGTCACCTAATGAACAAATTGAAGTTCCTAGTGAAGAAAGAATGGTTGAGACCTGAAACAAGATGTACTTATCAAATAATACGACTGGATTTAGGAAATTGATTGAGTGCATTAAAATGTTAACTGAGGAAAGCAAAATAAAATTAAACGACGGAAAAACAAACATTAGGATGTACTCACTGCAGTTATTGTCTCACAGATTTCATTCGGAATTATATCTGGATTATCTTCAAATTTGTGGGCATCTACAAAACCTATTTTGGTGGCTTCAGCACCAGTGCTAACTGGTTTCTCGACAATATCTTTTTCAAGTCTTTCAGCTAGCCAGCTATATGGCTCCCGCAGGGATTCCACAAATTCATCGAAAGCAGATGGGCCTCGATAAGGTAGTATACGTAATAAATGCGTTGCCCGTTCCTTTCGGGTTGAAAACTGTAAGAAGAGTTTAAAAACAAAGTACTACAAAATATAAAAAATTGTAAAGGGGCCAGCAGGATTTTTTTGGAAACTGACTCTTTTGAGATTGAAAGAATATGTTCCTTATGTCCTTCCTAAGACACGTTCCCTAAGGGTTATAAAGGCCCTCTTTACTTGAAGATCATTGAACAAAAAAGTTAGACAAATGTCTAATGTTATCATGATTAACAAAAATCCCAGCAGTTTGTCAACTTATTCCTTAAACCTGGCACTGAGATCACAGGACATTTTCATAAGTTTCCTCAATCTCTTAATATTCTTAAAGATTTTCAAGTTATAATGCACATACTTAAACATCCATAAGTGTCTACACTTTAATATTTACCTTATTCTGTAACCGATCTACATCATCCACACTCAATACACCTTTTGACAGCAGGTGGTCCTCGACATATTCCACGTCCAAATCGGCCAATATCGCCGGTCCATTCCGTGATAAAGCTTCTCTCTGCAACACATCCTATAGAGAATAACAACAGGTGATCAAAGTTCATCATAACCCATCTCAATAGATCCATCCACTAGATCCCTCCACAGACATTCCAATCAGTACCGAAGAGCTGAGAGTACTGCTATGTCAAATACTCAATACCATGTCAAATAAAGTTAAAAATATGTAGCTGAGGTTGATACACTTGTTGCAGCAGTCTGCGATAAAATGAAACATAATCTATATTAATCTTAATCTTTATAGGAATTTTAAACAATAGAAGTTTAAAATTAACTCATAGCAGTAATTTGTATTGAACATTTTATGTCATATACACCTCTACAACGGACTCAAGTACAAAATTGAGTCACCCAAGGAAACATGGCCTTCGATTCAAACTTACAAGGTTAATGAACTTGCGTACACGACGATATGCATTTCTCTGAGAGTTTTTACTCATGGAAAAACACAAAAATACGTTGAATCCACTTACTTACCATCACATTAACGTCAACGAAGTTTGCACACCCTATCCTAACCAAAGCAAATCAGCACAGCTGATGCATTCACTCAACCCTTCTGTCTCCTAGCGACTACAGCGATCCAAATAATCCGACTACTACTGACCTCACCGGCGAAATATTAAAGCAGGCACTATTTTCAGTCTTCCGATGTTTTCAATCATTTGAAGATTGAAGGGATTGAAGTATTTGAACTTGACCTAGCTTGGTAAACTTGACATATATTTAACCTTTTCGTTCCACTAAAAGCACGGGTTTTTAAGATGCTGCAGTTACTTCTAGTACAAGGTATTTTATAAATTTTTGATAAATTAAAACTAATAATCTCATGGAGTAGTTTTTATTAATTATATGGATGTTATCAGACGATTGTGTCATGGTATATTTAGTTATTTTTGCAGCCTATTATAAAGTTTTCTGATTATCCGTATTTATCGGGAAAACAAAACATCTATGGAGAAGACAAGTTTCGGGAAAGATGGTTTAAATCGAGTCTTACCTCTGATAGATGGTGAAAGTGATGTAGTTACGTTGGTTTATTATTTTTGTCGTGCCTTTTAAGTCTGCGATGACTGGAAACTTTTTGAGAAGATAGATACTAAATAGATTTTTTTACTTTCACTACTGCTAATAACAATGTATATCTTCATCACTGCTCATCTCACTGGAGACTGAAATATAGCGAATTTATTTGAAAAATTTCCTCGCGATTAAAGATAATATTTCTGCTGTAACTTAGAGATCATGCACATATTTATACCAATAAAATATGCGTAAATATGACGTTTCTATCTGTAGCTTACACAGCTGATTAAGTTAAGAATCTGCTGAATCGTGAAGGCTACTTTGGATTCGTTATCAAAAATGGATGGAATATGCTGAAAAATAATATCTCTTAATTAGCAGTCATGGAGGGCTTACCTCGTGAAGTTGTCTGATCTTTACAATTTTTTTGCGAATGAAATTATATTTTGGGTTGAACTTAGAGCGAATTGTCCGATCTAGATTCGGTCATTTTTTGTAGTTGTATTGATTCAACCGAAAAAAATCAAGAATGGAGCTTTCGCATTGCATACTGAATTTTAAGACGTCGAAGCTTAAAATCGATTTACAAGAAATTTTTTCCCCTGTCATTAAAATATTAATAAAAGTTTCCAAAATATATTAAGCTAATATACCATTTCATTCGATGGCATTCAATAGGAAGAAGGTCTTGAATCTTATAGATTTCATTCAAGGATGTCCTAGTTTCCTTACAGTTCGATGTGATGAAAGGCTTCGCGAAGGAGAGGGGAAGGCTAAAGTTGAGGGGAAGGCGGATGAATCACAGGCGTAATCCCATTAATACTGGAGTTTTTGGAAATGTCACATCGCAACGTAATACCCTCCAGTATGTCAACATTACACCCACTAGTATTTAGGGAAAACATCATATTCAACCAAGTGAAGAGACCAGAGAGAATGTTGATACAGGAATAAGATTTTCAATCAGAGTTGTGACTGGCGACGAATTCTTTAACATTTACTGAAAATATAGACAAAGGATAGCATACATTGATGAATTCGAATTCTGGTTGCTTACATTTTCAAAATATAGGTTAGCTCTACGTAAGCTTTTTCTATACTGGAGATTATGTATATGCCAATCGAGTATATTTTTTATATTATGCCCAAAATTTAGCTTTTGATTTTGCTTTCTTCTTCTAATATCTTTTGATTCTCTTGCTGCTGTTTCTCTAGTAATATTCTGTCCAGGTTTTATTGGTCCTATATTTTCATTTACCTGCAAAATGCCGACTGTTGATTATCGTTGTGAGTGTAAATATGTCCTGCTCTGTGACACCGATTCACTGAAGTTCTCTGTCAATGATGAGCCGTCTTTGCAGACGGCGACGGACTTGTCAAAGGTTTTATTAGCTCCTTTTTGCCCACTCCCATTCGTACACACGCCGTTATTGAATTCTCATGCTTACAACGTCTTAAATGTATAATTTGAGAGATCTACTATTCACTCTCCTAAAAATTCCTTTTGCATCGTCCATACTTATGGAGATGTTTGATTTTGGCTCATGGGCCAAATGCTCTGGCCCCGGTGATGTTGCTTCCACGGAAGTTAAACCGGTCGTATTAATAAATCTTGTGGAAAATACAAAGTTTTTTTTAGCTTATGTTTCAATCAATCTCTTGTACATTGGGTGGTTTATTGCGCATTTCCGGTCTTCGGGGAATTTTCTCTTAGATCTGATATCTCCAAGAATTGTTGTGTATTTTTAGGAGGAGGATTGCCATATTTCAGCTATCACGCAGTCTTACCCTGGGGCTTCATCAGTATTTTAAATTAACAGCTCTTGCTCGACTTGTAACGTATGGGTTTCTGTATTCTTTCCGAATTCTTTAGGTATTAGTAGCTCTAAAGTGACCAGTCTCTTTGAAAGCATACTGCTTAAAGCGTTTTAAAGAAAGTCACCTTAAATTTTAAAGTTTCTTATTATCGATTTTTAGATATTCTTCTGAGCCTCTGGAAAAGGGAAGCCTCGTAGTTCGGTAATTATTCCACGAGTCTTTGGCAAAAGCTTCTTATCCTGTTCTTGAATCTTGAAATCTGATTCCATTAATTTCAGTTTGTTTTCATAATCGCGTTCCTTTTTTCATACGATTTTCTGCGTCCGTTTCTAGATTTTTGACGACTTCATGCCACTTTCATTCTGTTTTATTTGGATTTTGCCAAAACTTTAATTATTGATTCCTCTGCTCTTTTGCAAGATTCGTTCTACCTTCTGCGTTTACGTTTCTCAAGAAGTATATCAATGCTTTGGGTAGCTGTCAAAGGTGTGTCCTTATATTGTTAACTCTTGGAAGGATTTTGGTTGGAGATAGCTTAGAAGTACTCGAGTTCTCTTTCAGAAACACGAGATCGATTAGGGAAGCTTCTTATTCTTAGGGAGTTGGGTTCTCTTAGATGCTTCACTTGGATCTGATGTGAGACCGATTGTGCTCGGAGTGAATTAGCTTTTCCTGACATGTAAAAAGATCCCGAGAGACTAATGTGATATCTTGTCGAAAGTGGACTAAAATAGATAGATAGACCCTTAAGGGGAAAACGTGATGAAATCATGCATCCATTCCTGTAAAATGCAACGACATACGGGTAGAAATATATCTAAAACCCCGATGGATCAATTCGGAGAATGACCTATTTTGACTTTATTTTACAATTTGATGTTATAAATGGAGACATTAGAGTAAAAATGACTCCTGAAATATTAAGATGCACTTTCTTACAACTTGCTTAAAAAAAACATGGTAAAGGTTAAGGAAATCCTAAGCAAATGATAAAGAAAGAATTCCTTCGAAGGTGTTTGGAAATTGTGTATTTAGGAATTGGATTCAGGTGGAAAGAAATAGGCGGGAAAGATCATGAAAAAATGGAGCGAAAATAGAATTTAAAGAAGTGGACAGCAGGAATGAGGAGCAGTGGCATTTGGGCAGCGAGAAATTGCAACAGGTTGCTTGTGCTCGCTATGTATATGGAGTTAGAAATTGAAAAGTCTGCCAGAACAGGTTGAAAATAAAAAAATATATTAAAATAAATTAAAATATAATTCAAGGGTTGATAGTTACCATAAATTGAAAATCTCTTCGTCAGTATAACTTAAAATCTATTTAATTTTTGAAACGTAGTACATGCATTTAAAAAAATGCATACGCCCTTAGCACCTACCCGTTAGTGGAGAACGTATCGGAGTTCATACTCCCACACCTTCGCTTGACATCAGTTGGCGTTCATCTGAATCATACTCACGTACTCGTTAACATTTTATTTATTAGATTACCGTTGGTGTCTACCGACACGAGGGATAAAAGAAATTGCTCGACCATGATCTGGCGGTCCATTCGTTATGACTAAAACTGAATAACTGTTGACTGAAACGGAGTAGCCGGTTGATATAAATAGTAAATATCGAAAAAAAGCTTTCTCGTGGTTTTATAATCTCTAATCTGTAGTTTAAAATAAATTGGCGGTTTTATCCTTTGGATGGATTCAACAGATTATATGATTTCCTTGTTAGAAAGGTATTTCTCTCATGAGTTAGTTATCGGTAACGTTTATCAGAGATGCTAGTTCTTGACTTAAAAAAAATGCAAATCTTTAAGGAGATCTACGTAAACGAAAGAGCCACAACTAGCCCATTTATTTGTAGTATTTTTAAACAAATCCTAAAAGAGAACGTTTTTTAAATCTCTTTGACAAAAGGTTTTGCTGAACCTTCATCTAATATGGATAGTGGAAATGTAGATTGCGGCTCCAATGTGATTAGTGAAGGGTTGGAATCGACAAAATTTCCAAGAAATCATTATAAACAAATTTATTCTGATATAAAATGTAGTACAGGTGTGAAATTTTGGAGATTATATTAGCTGTGGGTTTTTTAAATAATCTGGATTATTAACTCGAAGTAAATAAAAGTCACCCGGACTTAATATATATAAACACACGCACTTATTTTGAACTAAAAGTAAGAATCTTCATTGCTTGCCATTCTTATGGTGCTAATTTCTACATAATTCCTCCTTACATGGGGTATGAATTATGATGAGTTATTTCATTCATCTTGGTCTATCCTTATTGAATGCTACGAAGAAAGTTAATCATAGAATCGAATAGAATACTTCTTTATTTAGGGCGAGATGGAGACTAAAAAGACTCCTCTTACATCTAACCCTCAATTGGGTAGTTGCACTATACGCATATATGTAGAGTATTTTAAAGTTTATTTATGGACACGAAAGTTTCAATCTCTTCATGGAATCTACAGCAGTTTGAAAGTTTTAAGTTGTCTTTTCGTTATATGATTAAAAAGAATGTGAGACATTCTATTGAAGAAATTGTAGGATGATGTAGATGAAAATGATGGGGGTTAGAAATTGTTTTCGATTAAAGTGAGAAGGTTATACATCGATAAATTTTACGATCTCCTTAAGATTACGATCTTCTAATCTCGTGCTCGTGTAAGTTAAAATTTGACAAACTTTCCAGAATTTGTCATATCTGAGTCAATTGCAAATCGTAAGTTTAGTAAACTGGTATCAATTCAAAAAGTTATTTATCTTGATCAGTTAATCAGTATTCTGGAATATCAATATTTTGGAATCAGTATTTAGCCATATTTGACTAGAATGATTTGGTACGAATTAAGTAAATAAAACCAATCAGAAATTAACCTTAATAATGGCCTTACGAGATTAAAATTCGCCCGAATTAAAGTCGTGTTTATTATTATATTGATCTTAGGCAGACAATGTATCCTCTGTCTGAGGCTCAAAAGTCAACCCTAAGGCTGTGCATGCGCAGATATTCTGCATAAAAGTAGCAATGAGATAACGAAAATCTTCCGTTCTAAAAATGAATTCATCTATTTTAAGTTTACCTTATAGCCCACTTTCTTTATAGGTTTGTCCTCTTGAAGCTAGCAAAAGTTTCCAAATTCCGCGGGATTTTCTTGACCCAAAAAATTCATGTCGTCTATGATGAAACAATAGTCTACGGCATTGTGCAAATGTTTCCTCGAAGATTGGTAAGTAGCAACCAATCCTGGATTTTAATGTAAGTTAAGTAAGCCGTAGCCAAGAGCGAAAGAGAGTCGGAATTACTCAAGAGTCACTATTTTCGGCCAGACTCTTCGTATGAATCCTTCATGTGAACAAAAACTCACAATAATATGATTATTTCACCTCTTGCACGCAAACGGATGGGATTTTTCTCTGCAGAAGATATGCTATGAATCAGGTTTTGGGATTATAAGAAGAGATAAATTGAATTAAATTTTAATGAAATCTTAAACCTGCAATTCAGTAATTCACAGCTGCAGCGTATAAAAGGTAAAATGAAAAGCACTCCTATTCTATCGTAACTGTCTCCTCCTGTTTATTTAATTAAACAGGACGGTAAACGTGCGATACATAAATTGGTTAACTTAATTGATATTTGAATTAATATTCTTTTAAATTGCTAAAATATTTGTACATCGTCTTGATGCTAGGAGAACTGAAATTTAAGTAGAATATTTATGTGAAATTATCAATTGACACGAAGAGCATTGAGTTTATTGCGGCATGACATATCATCTGACTTATTCATGGGATTCACCTTTCTATGCATACATTTATAAAGTTTCCTTGCTAGCCGTCAGTTGCGTGCGTCTGAGAGTTGCATCGTACCAGTTTTACTAATTAACTGGAACTATCAACACCCCTGATTCTGTGAAGAAAGACGACCAGAAATAACTATTCGTTCCGGCATCCATTTCTTCGTAAATCTTAACTACTGGTCCCGCGGTATGTGCCTTCCTTCCAATTGAATTTCTAAATCCTGAGCGTATCGCTCAAGTTACTAGGAATGAATACTAATGAATTCATGGAGGCGCTTATAATAATCAACCATTTAAAATCAGTTTTTTTATTGTTACGTTTATATTGAGGCGGAATATGTATCAAAATAAGTCTGAGATGTAAATTCCTGAAAAATCAATAAGCAAAGGCCGAAATACAAAATAGAGGTATTAGTTTCATTTCTAATTGGTAAAATTGTTGAAATTATGATTATTTAGATTCAAAATTCCAAAATAACTGTTTGCTATGATTGAAAATATTTTAGAATCTATTCTCTCAAATAGTTCGCAAGGGCTTTAAAAATTAGAGAGTCGCAAGAAGCCAAAAACGTACCTAAGTCTCAATGAGGATACCTAGCCTCACGCGGAATTTGTTGAAAAATGTAAGTTTAAATTCTAAAAGTGAGGACATTTCTTTAGTGATTCTTTCATTTTACTCTGTGAATACACAGATTTCAAAATCCGAGTTTGTGTAATCCTAAATAATCTGTGCAAGATGAAAATTATCATGATTTTCCTTCTTTTACCTCTGTTCAGTCCCTTTCGTACAATCTTTGATGACGCTACATTCATTGAATATATTTAACAACAATGGGCATCTGTTCCCTGCTAAATAACGATGGAAATCCTGTATTTTAGCGTGTTAAATACAGGTTTTAAATTTCTCTGACGCATTTCCTTGTCCCTTACGCCAGTGAACCCATTCCTTTTTTGTGTCACATATCTAATGTAATCTGTTATGTATATTGTGCGCAGAAGAACTGTTACAGAGAAACTTATCGGATGAATTTGCTATTGTTTAGTGAAAGATTTTTCTTAAACCCATAAATTCTTTTGCAGTTATAACACGACTTTTGCCGTCTCTATACATAATAGTTTCTAAAAACTTATAGAAATGATATCTTATCCATTTTTTATAAACTATCTAAGGTGGAGAAGGAGCTAGAAATTTTTAGATAGAAATGTTTCATATTTAAAGGAAAATTCGTGAGGAGTGGAAGGAAACTGTTGACCTAAAGGAAAAGTATCATTAGTATGTCCACGGCGCATGCAGCACCAGTAAATGTGGTTTATCATTACATCGCACTATCAAATACACACTACGTAAGAGACATTTAAAGGTATCCAAATAGTTATCTATTCTTTGGATTCTCCTTTAGCATAATATAGTGCTTCGACAACATAGGTCATTTCTCACGTGAATCATCGAACCTGGAACCGCTTTCACCGAAATCGAACGCGTTACCCACATGGCTACAGGCCCTCTAGTAAATCATGTGGAGCACGTTTGTGAAGTAATAAAAGATGTAAAAGAAGAGATAACCTTATTTATTTTTGGCGATTGAAGGCGAAGAAGTGAACATGGTTGGAAGCTATGATTCAGGGTGGAACCTGCGGCATTCAAGCCACGAGCGATTTTTCCGAACGCTCAATGGGGGGGGGGGGATCTTTTAGAGGTTTTTTTTTCGCTCCCATTCTAGTGTGTGGTGTTTCCCCGCTCTGTGGGTTTTTCTCTTTCTGAAAGCCTTCACCCGAGGATTTTTCCAAGCTAACTTGTATTGCCGTCTTGTATCTACAGAAAGCTTCCAACAATGCAGATTGGAACGGAGTGCTACGGATCCTGAAAGAAATTCGAGTGAATTACCGCAACAGAAGACATATCTATGCTATATATAAGGAGCAAAAAGCTGTAATCAAACGTGGTGAAAGAAATAAGGATACTAGAATAAAGAAAGAAGTAAGACTCATCACTATGGGCCTTCAATGTATACCTTGAGAAGGCAATGAACGAAATCAAGAAAGGTGTGGTGCGAATACAAATAGAAAGAATCGGAATCTCACGTTAGTGTATAGACGATATAGATTCTGGCTGAAAAGAGAGAATAATTACTATCTGATGAGTAGAAACTGTCGCTTGGAAAAATAAAGGCTTGCTTAAAGACGCTGATATGTTTTCTTCTCTAGTTTTAATTATGATTTATTAATTATTTAATAATATTTTAGTATAAATTATTTACCTTAAATGCTTGATCATGCTGTAATTTACTAGTAAAAAACAGAATGATCAGAGGAAGTTCTTCAAAATGGGTATGACGTTGTCTTCGCAATTAAATTTGGCGCTAAGCACAGAGGTTGTCAATCGCTGTCAATTTGGCTACCGCGTAATGACGTCAGGTTCTTCCGACGTTATCCTAGCGCATTCCGAACTAAGAGGTGCATGGCTCGAAAGTACGAAAGACGGGCTATTAGCATTGTGTGGTCGCCAATATTTTCGAGTTTCTTTTCCAAATAGGGGACTGTGAACATACGTTTCTCTCATTTCTCAAACGTTGAGTTTCTGTGGACTGTAACGTGATTCAGTGAAATATTTTTCTGTGAATAATGTGATATCTACTTCAAGAATCGTGGAAGAGTTGTTTTCTCTTTCATCTTCCTCCGTTTATCTTTCGTCTACCGTTTAATTCACATGGAGATACTGGAGCAACGTAAGTGTCTTTCAAATGAGTATAGTAAAACTGCTTTTTTTATTTACGACGAATTTAATTTTTATGATACTGATAATTGGGAAAAGAAAATTTACAATTTGTGAGTTATATATTGCTGCTAATAGTAAACATTATTTAAAATTAATTTTGAAAATATACTTAATTATTTCATTAAAATATCAGCTTTAAAAATATGTATTATTTAACTTCAAATTTTATTGAAAAGCAGGAAAAATAAAGTGAAGTAATTTGCTAATGCAATTTTTGCTGGTTATCTTTCACGTGTGATGTGTTTTTCTAATATGATTCAGAATTATCAAGGAAATGTTAGGTTTTTTAGTTTAAAAAGTTTTTAGTATAGTTTGTTAGGCAAAAAAATTAAAATTATCTCATCATTATTCGTAAAGTCAAATTTTGAAAAAGCATTATAAAGATGTTTATCCATTACTTTGTTATTGTCCTGTTTTCACTAAAGAATGATTTCAGTATTTTAATATACCGCAGCAAGCTCTGGGTCAAAACCAATCTTTAACATATCGTCTAAATCTTTCAACCCGATATTTTATCTCATTAAATCTATCATCTCGAATATTCTAATTAGTGATTCGTTATTATACATATTTTAATTATTAAAAACTTCATGCATACGTGATAAACACTAACCAACAATTTGAATTGGACGGAGAATACCTATTACTAAAATAAATTCGTTTTCCAAGTGGGTTATGTAATAGGAACAGGTTGAGTGGTTATACCACTCCAACAACAGGTGAAAGAATTTCAGAGAAGACTTTCTAGTTTACCTGAAAGTTGTTTCCGGATTCTCATCAGGGACCGAGCAAATAAAAAGGGGACTCACAATGGCATAGTTTTGGGTGGTAACTTTTAAGAGCTTCATTCTTTTTGGCGACCATTACATAGAAAGAATTCGGTTTAACTGCGTGGAAAACGTTTCGTTAAAGATAATCTTAGGAATTCTAAAAGGAAGTTGGCGTGTCGAATCCTTCCCCCGTCCTTGTTCTGAAATGAAGCTCACGGAGCGGTGGAGAAACATTGCGCTGCGTATTTTGACCGTGAAATATTAAGGCTTGGAGCAATTCCTTAGAAACGACCAGCCCCAGAAGGAAGAAATACCAGCGTAGGAGCGGAGAATGTGTGGCCTTTCTCGGCGTTCGTTTAGGCCGCGTTAACTTCTACGAGAGAGCTAAAGAAAACGAAACATATCAAGCGATATTCGGCGGAACATCTCCATAATTTATTAAAGATTGTGTAACAAAACTAGACAGTCCACAATATAGAAAAACACATATGCGACCGGTTTCGAGGTAAATAAATAATAACATTTAAATGATTGCCTCATTTCTCAGGGAAAATTAAATGGAACATATTTTCTGCTGTTTTGCTCGTGAACGATTTCGACTGCGGGAATTATAATGTAGCAATGCATTCAATACAGCCAAATGTGCTCACGTAAAGAAGAGGTTGCATAAATCCATGGGATAGTTCAAGGAGAGAGTAAACAAATCTTATTGCTTTATTTTGAATTTAGAAAATTGTGCTCCAGGATACAATACAATACAAACGTCTTTTTTTATTGGGTGAAATTGGGACTAGAGAGTCCCAATTCTTTAGGATAGGTAAACAAAATTAGAATCGGAATCCTTCACCACTCTAATTTTGGATTTCTTTACACTGTTATCGCGGGTTTATGCCACCCCTACGCTCTGGGTGTTTTCTCGCAATTGTTTCTTTGTCGTCTTCAAATTGCGAAGGATTTTTACACAAACTATACCCTTCCTATTTCTTTGAACTTTACTAAAACATTAAAATAACATACGAGGTTAGGTAAAAAGGAGACCAAATTGGGTATAACCGTGCCAACTGAATGGTTCATCTCTCTATCTTCTTAAAATTTATTTCAACTAACTAACCAACAAATAACTCCTAGTTCTTATATTAATGTATAAAAAAAGTGATTCTTAGTGATTGGGTCGTTAAAATATTGGTAGCAAATCTGGCTAGCAGCTCATTATGTATACTTTCATTGTGTTGATTTGAATCAAGATCGAAAAACGCTTCCCTAACCGGCCATATGATATCGCTCGGAAGTATATATAAAATATATAATTATTCGTATCTTTTTCATTTTTAGTTTTACAACGTGATTTAATGGGTACATTTTAATGAAAATTAACTTGATCTATAGAGGATATACCTAAACAGAATTTGGAATTCAGAGAATATCTTGGTTTAGTAATAATGGAAGAAGTAATATAACAATTAGTTGAATTAATTGAATTAATTCGACTTATTTCTGACAAATTCATCTCAGGGGTTCAACAGAATTTCACAATTTGAAGAAATGCGTTAGGGACTATTCATTTGCGCGCTAATTTATAATGCTTCTAAAGAGCCGTGAATTTCTGCATAAGGATAACACTTTTCCAAGATATTTCTCGATTGTTCGATTTTCTTCAGTGAAATATTTAAAAATCAATGTAACTACGCGTTCCTCGTATTCAAAGACAGATGACAGTGATATGTTATGCTCAGCTTACTCACACGTTAGTACTCTAACGCAGAATTAGAACTAAAAACTCGCTTCCTAAGCCTGAAAGTCACAATTTCTATAATCAAACATTCCTCCTATGTTATTTCTTCAATTTCTCTGGTGAAGCTAAATGATTATTTTTCATTCACAAGTCTATTAGTTTTAAGAAAAGCTCCAAAAAGCCGTAGTTTGCAAGCAAACTACCGTTAGGAAGTTCCAACCAGCCGAAATTCCAACAACGGAGAACCCTAACCAGGTTTAGGTTTAGATACATACCCCGCAAGCCACCAGCGACGTATCACAGGAGGTGTATCAACACCAGACCTAACATAATCCATCGTGTTTGCTTCTCTAATGCCCTGCCGAGAGAACGACCAGAAGTAAAGAACTATTTGTTTTGGCGATTATATCCTTGTAACGCTTGGTCGTCGCCTCTCGAAGAACGCGCTCGTTGTTTACCGGAATTAAAATGTCTTCAACTTCTTCTAAAGATTCGGGATCGATAAATTCGTCAAGAATCGTCCGTCGGTAGTCTGATCTTCTCACTAGGAGCGAACTCCACCCGAGAAACTTAATCATAGCGGTAATGCTTCTGCCGAACCATAAGTCCCCGCTGACGAAACGAGCTGTTTTACGTTGGACCATCTCTAAATCTGAAACTAACCATTCTTCATCTGGATCCCAAACAGCGCTGCAGTGTTCTATACTAGGCCGAATGAGGGAAAAATAAGAAATTTCTTTGACTAGATGGACATCCTCTCAGGGTTCTACTCATTAATCTCTGCATTCTATACACCTTTCCTATAATATCAGGAATATGTTCTTTGAACGATAAACTACTGATGAGTGTAGCTCATTGTAGCTCATTGTTCAACTCATAACCAACTCATCATTTATTGTGCCGCACGAAATCTAGTGGATATCGTGAAATTTAATATTGTACGCTTATGACGTTGGTAGAGCGCGTAAGAGACATAGAAACGCACTTTTTATCTCCTTAACTAGCTTTCGCATATCTCTATACTTTTGCTGTTCCAGCTCTAGATTAGCTCCGCCTGCTTTTATTTCCTTATTCCGGAATGAATAAGTCTCTGCTCCCCATGCATTGCTCTCAACTTCGGCCATGTCCAGCGAGAGGATTGATGAATCCTCCAATTGCTTGCTGCCGTAGTCCGTAGTCCTAACCTCGATCGCTAGAAAGCACACCACTTCTGAACAAGAATGGGAAGTGAGGTTATCCCTGCGAAAGAAAACCCTTCTCCCAGTAATATACGTATATTATATTGGACGTGGTTCACTTATCTCAGGAATGACCAAGCTATAGCGCATCCTCCTAAAGTGGCGGATTTACAATATATTGTAATAAATAGTACCAATAAATTTGAAATATCTTCATGAGAATGAGTATCAGCTATTAATTTTGTCAATACGCAGAAGTAACTCTGTAAGTCACAATCGCGCGGCTTCCAGAGTTACTTCTATGTTTTGACATGATGCTAACATTCATGTCTTTTTCTTTCTTTCCAGCAATTAATTTGAAAAGCAGATTCATTGATTTGCGCCAAGCTAAGAAACTGTGAAAATGTTCAATGCGCACAGAGCTACTAGAGAGAAAACGAGTATTTAGAAGAAATAAGACTTTTATTTGGGTTTAGTTTGCTAAAAAATTAAGAAAATATAAATTCTCGGAATATATATTAGTTAATGTAATCAAGCCTGCTTCAAAGGCAGATAATATACAGCAAACATCCAGGAAGAAAACGCTAGGACAAGGCGATTCGCAACTTTTATGTTGTTTCCAATATAGATACTTTTATAGACCTTGGGATACTTTGGATCGGAGCATATTTGCATGTTTCTAGTAAGACTTAGGTCCGGTATTATAATGTATACATAAAACCGGCCGCGGTGGCGGAGTGGTTAGCGTGCTGGCGCTCCAAGACCCGGGTTCGAGTCCAGGCTAATCGGATTTTTCCGGTTAGGGAATGGTTGTTTGTGTTCGTGATATATATTAAAATGGATGTTATTGGGGTCCTCCTGTTTCCATTATAGAAATAATAACGGTTAGTGATGTATATTAAGTAACAATCCCGTTTATACGGACGATAGGGTCGAGAAAAAATATCGATACCTCTGCAACTCATATTTCATCATAATATTGATAGTTTTTTCTGAGATTATTTTTTCGAGTTTGCCCTCTGTAATAACCAACCGATCGCGTTTGGTGCGACAGTAAACTAATGAAAGACTTTTCGCGTGTGTCCGTCATTTAAGTTGTGAATTCGGTGACATGACGAGTATATTCTGAAAATAAGTCCCCATAACTTCGCTACACATTTCGCGGTGATAGGTGTGTCTCCCTTCAGAAACGGAAAAGATAGCTTCTCGAAAAAAAATTCCTGGGCTGCTTTTAACCGGCATTTTATTCCGTAAAAAATCGCGTCTTTGACATGGAGCGCTACTTTAGAAATTAAACATTCACATCAACCGTTTAAAAAAAAATTAGGAACGCGGTCCCTTAGAAGCCTTACATGAATATGAAGAGGCGTTAATGTGTCAGAAGAAACCGAGCTCAGGAACGTATGGAGTAATTTCCTCCGTCGCGCATTCCTTTTGAAGTTCACAGCGTTATCACTCGAGCTTTCTCATTCAAGCGCTCAGGTCCTCCAATGAAGGAATTCTTGAGCTTGAACACATAAAGTTTGGTTGGAAAAGGGAGTAATCAATAGCAAAGACCGAGGGTCACCCAGGGTGGAATAAATTGACCCTACAGGGTTTTATTCATTTCCAAATAATTGTAGCGATCGAGGAACGCAAACACGCGCTTTCTGAGTTCTACGGTTAAAGTTTTACGTGGCTCTACTCGTAGTTCCAATTGGCAAATATGTACCAACTATAATAGAAGAAAATACGTTATTTTCAAAAGCTTTTAAACAGTTCGAAAATTCCTAACAAATAACTTTGGAGAGGCAAATAAATTGTCAAATTTTGCCTAACGTCTCTTACTTCGTTTCACTAACATGGAATGATTTAAGTGTTTTGTAGGAATGGGGGATTTAGAGNTAATAATAATAATAATAATAAAATGGACTTAAACTAAAGTTCACTTTACGGCCTGGTATTATAATTTTTTGTACGAGGGAAAGCGAAGATTATGGTTTATCTTCATGCTAATCCATTATTTATATAAGAGATCAACAATATCCTCCACTTTACTCTAAAAAATATAGCAATCCCAGACCATAAATTGAACTTCAGTTAAAGTCCGTTCTAAGTGCACATTATCATACCTGGCCTTGGGGGTATTAAAATTTATGAAAACCGAAAAAAAACCCTTGGGCTCACAGTTGTGCTGTAATAATATGACCTAATTAGGGCAGATTCTTTGCTCCGGGCTCTAGTTTGGCTTAGGAGTATAAATGTTTATTCTACGTTAGGAGACCACGAATTAATTGACACTTTTTACTCTCAAGGGGGATACTATGATCTTTATTTTTTGGCTTCTTAAATGACATCCGGCATGACGAAAATAAGGATAATTCTTGGTCGTTGAGAGTCGTAATTGATTAATTACCAAATATACTTTTGATTCAAAAGCAATACCCTAAAGATATTACAGAAAATAAGACAAAATCTGTTTCAATTCTCGAAATATTCTTTGGAAATCACACGAAGCTGAACTCGAAAAGTATAGTCGCTACTTTATTTCAAGCCTACATATCCTGTTATTTAGTAGTCCTGTTTCCGTCAGAAATTAAAATATACGTATTTCCATGTTCGAAATCGGATAAACGGATCGAATTTCAGCCTTACAAAAATTTTCTTTTCTCTTATAATGCGTTCATTTTTTTCATTTTTCATTTATTCATTTGATACATTATATAAATTTACCTTTTCATTATTATTATTATTTATAATGTAATGCATCTATTCTACATTTTATGAGATATCGACTGATCGGCCACTCTTGATTGTGTTGCTACTGCAAGAACAAATCCTGCATTTTTTCATAGCATATCTGTATGTCAGTGTAATCGATATTAATAATAAAAGCTTTCGATCTTTGAATCTTCTTAAGAGAATTACTAATCATCATTTTCATCAGCTACTTTTCAATAATAAAGGAGGAGCAAGCATGATTGATTCGGAACATATTCTTATGACCGACGGTACTTCTCTTTATCCTCAGAGGTGTTCATGGTGGCTGGATCAGATTCCTTTCCTCGCTGTCTATGGGATTACGGATCGCCGCTACAAAAGGTAATGGACCTTCTATTTTTTTTTACTGAGCGATAAACATATAACGCTTCATGGTCATGTTGAGTGGAGTAATCAGAAGCCATCTTGAAAGGGGACGTTAATGCATTTGAGTCTACATTTCGTAGATTTAGGCCAAGGAACACTTCTGAAATACTGGAAATCGTTAGGAGAATAATTATTTCATGTTTGTTAAAACAAAACTTAAATAGATAGCTTATCGCTTGAAGCTTGATAGATCGATAGAAGACGCAGTGCTGTCTCTTCGATGTTTTAACGGGAGGTCGTATGCACGACTGGTCACGATTGAGGCCAAATGAGGCTCTGAGGTGTAAGTCCAGAGAGAGAGAGAGAGAGATAGAGAGAGAGAGAGAGATAGAGAGAGAGAGTGCGGCGAGAGTCTCCAATGACAAATGTAACTTAGAATTATGTTTCCCACCTGTCAGCCATCCGAACTTGAACAAAATCACATATAATTATTATATTCATGCTGATTTTTGCATCTTAGTATTACGAGTAATTGTTATGAATTGAAGCTAATGTTTTCACGTCTGATCATAAGGTATTGATATATTTTGGCTCAAATTTATAAAAAGCAGGATCGATTAGTTCTATCGCTGTTGAGAACTCGATAAGATCAAATAATCCATACTATAAGGAAATGTGTCATGATGTTCTGCTAAGCGAAGATCGAGACTGATGAATTTGAATTAAAATGCCTTGTTTCTTTTGGAAAAACCGAATAGATGTTAAGTATTCGTAGAAACAATTCGCTGTTAGTTCGTAGAGCTTCTCGTTATATTCAAAGTGAATTTCTTGTTTTGTAAATTCATTTGCTAAGGGGGTTGATCACACATTTGGATCCGCCAATCATTTTAACTTATTACAGCTAGTTGTGTTTTTATTTCCGCCGGCTCCGGATGATAGAGATCCTGGATCGCGGGTAACGAAAGAGAATGATTGTGTAACGTGTACGCACGATCTCTTTGGTAACAGTGATTGTGCTCTCCGCCCCGCTCGAATACGAGCTCAACATCCGCCTGACCATTTCTTAAGTCTGCACTTATTTGCTCAGTCATGTGTACATCTACACGTGTACTTTTGCATTATGTCGTCAGCAGTCTTGGTAGTTGGCTGTGGTGAAGAAGTGGTCTAACAGACTTTTCACTCTCGCGCACGATCTTCAACCTTGAAATGCAATTTGTTTTTTCCTCTCTATATCTGGTAGAATTTCTTACAAAAAGCGCAAAAGAAATATCATCTACTAGCGATTGATTTAGTAGCGTCAAGTTCTGTGCATGGAAAGTAACAAACAGTTAGTGCGTTATTTCCGCCCATGCGGGGGTATATGTTATGGGTTTTATATGATACTACTATATGTTATGTTTCGTAAATTGGGAAGTATAATCCTATTACGTATTTTCGCAAAGTATTTCGATGAATTTTGAACATTGTATTACTTTTTGCAAAAATCTGATATTTTATATAAGAATACCTAAATCTTTGACTGTGGGATGAGAGTAAACGTCATGACTACTACGTCATTTTTTCTACTGACGCGTCAGTAGAAAAAAATCGCGAGAATTAGGGAGGCAAAGTAAACAATAGGGTGGGTAGATGGGTAAAAACATAACTGATGAACCTTACGTCTTCCTCGGATTGGACAGTGCACAAATGACGTAGAAGCCTTCATAAATGGAACGAAGGGTCGTGAAGATTATTAGAGAAATTTATAAAGAATTATTAGAGTAGAATTTTCCCTTTTACGTTGTGAAACATAGCTGCTAATAACGAAGAAAAGTAATATAGTTGAGTTCTTGTGATGTGTGTGAAGAAAAGGTGTCGATCGTAGGATGATATAAATTAGTTTTAGGTTAATAAAAAATACGGCGAGCTAAATATTGCGGGAGGGGAGAGGAAAAAGTATTTTATTATTTNGCACGAGAGATATTTTTATACTTAGACGGAAACTTAAGGAAGTAAGAGTATTTTCACAATTTCATCTGGTTGATATGATTTTATTCTTTGTTTTTTAAAATTATATTTTATGAATATTATAATTATATAATTTATATTTTATGTTGACATATTTTCTCCTGATTTGGAAGCACAGTATAGTAATGATTTTCGTAAGCTATTTTAAAATAATTCTTTATGCTCAGTATCCTACAGTTTTGACTATTTTCGGATACTGTTTTTGAGCATTCGCTCAAATCAAATCAAATCATCAACTCATTAAATCAAATCAGCTCATTGGCAATGCTCATTCACTTAGTATTTTTGGTTACGTTAGAGAATTATCTGGGTTTGAATTACAGAGTGGTTATGATACAAGTTTTCCCTTCTTAACCGGAAAACGAGTGATCGCACGTACGTACAAGAAACGTAGTGTGAACATTGCCAAGGACATAGAGAAGAGAGGTTATGAAAGGGCAGTCCCATTGAAACATTTTTAATGAGTTGCCGTATCATGGCAACAATAAACCTGGTTTTGTGGACGCAGCCTTCATCTGAAAACAAAATGTGCTAGAAAAGCTCATCAATCTCCGGGAAAGCGTGGGATAACATGCAGCGCGAAGCAACTCCCTCGGCATGGCTGATACCTCTATTGCTACGCTTTGCTTCAGATTCGCACACGAACGAATTTTTAAACGAGTGTTGCCTGCCCAAAGTTTTATTCGCACTTGATGAGTAACTTAGTTTAGTTTTAATTCATTGCCTATCGCTAGATAATTAGATTGTGTGCATTATCAGTGATTAGAAACCGATGACACCTCTTTCAATTACTTACTTGTTAACAGGTAGTTCTCGCTTGACGACCGATATCCGTTCCTTCGACCTGGTCGATTTGTGAATATTTCGGTAAGCGAGGAAGTCTTTTATTTGCAACGAATAAAGAAAAGTCTCAAAATAAATTAAAAATGGACAATTTTCTAAAATATAAATATTAAACTTAGTAAACATATAAATCACATTGTACGTGGCACATATATCTCGGGCAACCTAGCTAACAGATTCTTCGCCTTTCACATTTTTCACTGATTTTCTGTCATGACTAATACATTTTTTGGCGAATACATGGACAGATGCCCCACAAATACAAATTGTTTAACCTTTTTCATTACTACTTAACGCATCAACACAGGATTAACCTTTGCGAAGTAAAGAAATTAAATTAATATTTTATATGTAATATAGTAATTATCGACATATCAAAATATCTTACTATTGATGGCTCTTCTCATAGTAATTTGTAAGTAATTTTTATGCCGACGATTTTGTTAGTTTAATTTTTTAGTTATCATATAAGTGAAATATAAAATATTTAATGCTAATGCAGATCCCTCCCTATCAGGTGTTTGTCACCTGGCGTTACCAGGTGACAAAGTTAAGCTAAAATGGATTAATTATTGATTAGTGAGAGATAGTTCTTGAGCAGTTATCAATGTAAATGTTATGATTTGCTGTTCTATTTTTATGAAATTGCATACCCAACACAAAGAGAGAATCATCTTCATTAGTCTTGGAATCTGATCTAGGATGCTTAGGAAAAGGAAGTTGGAAAATGTAAAGGTAGAAATGAAGAGGTCCAACATTAACATGCTAGGGCTATGTGAAGTGCGATGGAAGTATGTGGGTGATTTCTGGAGTGATGATGTCAGAGTAATTTTCAGTGGGGGAAATTCTAGCCAGAGGGGAGTTGCAGTAGTGCTTGACAAGAAAACGGGGAAAGCCGTGATACCCACAGAGCTAATAAGCGACCTGGTTATGTCAGTAGAACTAAAGGCTGAGCCAGTAAACACGGTGATAGTTCAGGTGTACTTGCCCACTAGTGAACATAGTGACGATGAAGTAGAACTTGTTTGGCTCGGAGCTTTGTATTACAGACCATTTTCACAATGCATTATATTTGCTACGAGCAATTTTGCTTCAAAAATGTTGTTTTCGGAGCAATGTTTCTACTAGTTATATTTCTTAGAAATTGCTTTGTTGACGACATTCTATGCATCTGGAAAGGGTCCCAAAGACAAGTTACCGAACTACTTCGTTTGTCAAACTCAGTTCATCCTTCCCTTACATTCACCTGTGAATTTGAAGTAGATCACTCGATCAACTTTTTAGACCTAAACATACTTATCTCCGACAACCAAACCCAATTTGCCATATATAGAAAACCAACTCACACGGATCTTGTAATACCAGCTTCTTCTAACCACCATTACAAACAGAAACTTGCAGCCTTTCATTCCCTTCTTTACAGACTCATTAAAATACCTATGTCACCCGACAACTACCAGAAAGAACTAAATACAATACAAACGATTGCAATTAATAACGGTTACTCCTCTTCCTTGGTTAATAAAATACTTGGGAAATCGTTAGGAGAATAATTATTTCATGTTTGTTTCACTCCCCCTACCGACTCAATCCCTCCGAAATGGCACAAATTAAATTTTATTGGCGACCTATCTTACAAAATATGTAATATATTTCCCAAGAATGATTTCCGCCTAGCATACCAAAGCAGCAAAACACTCAGGTCTTTACTATGTAATAATAAAGATAAAATTGACCCCCTGTTTAAGCCTGGAATTTATAGAATCCCTTGTAAAGACTGTGAAATTAGTTATATTGGCCAGAGTAGTAGGAATATTTTTACCAGATGCAATGAACACCATAGAGCTTTCCTTAACAACGCCCCTCATAGATCTCATTTTGCTGAACACCTTTTAGTTGAAAATCACCAGTCCGAATTTTCACCTGTAATCCTCCACTCCTGCCGTAATACGTACAAAATAGGTATACTAGAAAAATTTCAAATACTCCACCATCTCCACCATTCCTTTTCCCTTGCCAATGAATTCCTTTTCACCGAGAATCCTTCTACATTGTTTACCAGCCTTTTCCGTTCATTACCCCCTCCCCCTCCACTTAACGACCTATTATGAATAACTAATTGGCCCCCTTACTTTGTAACTCTCCTTCACCTCCCCCCTCTCTGGTTAGTACTTAAGCTGTTGTACCGAAGCCTCAGTGCCTGACGATGGTGTAAATTTGCACCGAAACCATGGTCGCAGTAATAAATTCTGTGGAAAGTAAATCATTGATTTTTTCTTCGTTTTTTAAAATGAAATTCCACCAGATTTCACTTGATACTTTTAATTTTGTTCGTGAGGCGGATACGGCCACACAAGTGAGACTATATCGGAAGCTTTTCGTGAAACAGCGGCTTACGTCCCTGAAGATATTTTTCAATAGCCAGTGCCTGAAGCTCCAAGTCATTCCCAGGTACGTCAACATCAACTCTAAAGCAACCTCTAGTGCAGCTCTACGGGCCATCCACACAGCCAAGATAGCCTGGATTAAGCATGAACTTCGGAAGTGGTATGCCATCCGTAACAACCTTTCCTACTACGTCTTCGTTCTTCGGACTGAACTTGTGCACCATCTACATCCGATAGAATGGGGCCTTTTAGATTACCAAGTTAGAGAACTAGTGACCAGTGTTACCAAAAAGAAGCGGGCAACATTGAATGCCAAATTATCCAAATTATTTAGTGAACAAAACCAAGCGCATAAGAGTGATTACAGTGCTCTCCCAACTCCTCCTCATAATTTCCATGACAGAATTTTGAATGTATCTAATCATACTTTTAGCGATAAAGAGAGTGCTTTTCTTAGAAACGGTCTTAAATATTCTCCTCCTCTTCCCAAATCCTCTAATGACATCATAGACCTTGTGACAGATTGTGAAGTGGCCACACGCAATCATCCCTCCCTAAAAGTGAAGTGCTCTGAGGTTATTTCAACCAGTGTTTCCCACTTCCTTGCTCCTAACCATCTTGAGATCCGAAATCGTAATATTCTGAAAACAATTAAATGTTCCATCGATTCAAACGACCTAATTTTGACCAAAGCAGACAAAGGAGATTGCATAGTCATTTTAAATAAATCCGATTATGTTGAGAAGTGCAACACTTTCATTAACAACAACAACTTCATCAAAGTAGATAAGGACCCCACAATTCCCGCGCAAAAGTGTGTGAAGAAAGCCATATCTGATTCCCGTATTTTAGATGACTTCGCTAAAAACCGTGTAAAGTGCTCCAATCCACTCACTCCAAGATTCTTCGGACTCCCGAAGATACACAAACCTGGTATTCCAATTCGTCCGGTAGTGTCTGGTGTGTCTTCTCCAGCTTGTAAGCTTTCTGCCCATCTCAACCGTGCTGTAAATGATATAGGGTTATTTTCTGCCAAATATACCGTTGAAAACTCTGTCCAATTGACTGACAAACTCAAATCCATCAAACTACCACCCAATTGCAAACTGTTATCTTTCGACATTCAAGACCTTTTTACTAACGTTCCAGTGGATGAAACTTTAAATATCATGAAGAAAACCATGGAGGACAATTTCATAGAAAAAACATATATCAGTGAATTAATCAGTTTGCTTAAAGTGTGTGTTGACCAAAATTATTTTCAGTTTAATGGTTCTTTTTACTGTCAAACTAACGGACTTGCTATGGGCTCCCCACTTTCCCCTATTCTTGCTGACATTTTCCTGGACCATGTTGAATCCAAATTTTTTAATAGCAAATCTCCCTTGCTATCTAATATTGTTACCTGGCATCGCTACGTTGACGACATTCTTTGCATCTGGAAAGGGTCCCAAAGACAAATTACCGAACTACTTCGTTTGTTAAACTCAGTTCATCCTTCCCTTAAATTCACCTGTGAATTTGAAGTAGATCACTCGATCAATTTTTTAGACCTAAACATACTTATCTCCGACAACCAAATCCAATTTTCCATATATAGAAAACCAACTCACACGGATCTTGTAATACCAGCTTCTTCTAACCACCATTACAAACAGAAACTTGCAGCCTTTCATTCCCTCCTTTACAGACTCATTAAAATACCTATGTCACCCGACAACTACGAAAAAGAACTTAATACAATAAAAACGATTGCAATTAATAACGGTTACCCCTCTTCCTTGGTTAATAAAATACTTGCCAGAAAACTGAGAAAAACTGCTATCCATTCGATATTCACTCCCCCTACCGACTCAATCCCTCCGAAATGGCACAAATTAAATTTTATTGGCGACCTATCTTACAAAATATGTAATATATTTCCCAAGAATGATTTCCGCCTAGCATACCAAAGCAGCAAAACACTCAGGTCTTTACTATGTAATAATAAAGATAAAATTGACCCCCTGTTTAAGCCTGGAATTTATAGAATCCCTTGTAAAGACTGTGAAATTAGTTATATTGGCCAGAGTAGTAGGAATATTTTTACCAGATGCAATGAACACCATAGAGCTTTCCTTAACAACGCCCCTCATAGATCTCATTTTGCTGAACACCTTTTAGTTGAAAATCACCAGTCCGAATTTTCACCTGTAATCCTCCACTCCTGCCGTAATACGTACAAAATAGATATACTAGAAAAATTTCAAATACTCCACCATCTCCACCATTCCTTTTCCCTTGCCAATGAATTCCTTTTCACCGAGAATCCTTCTACATTGTTTACCAGCCTTTTCCGTTCATTACCCCCTCCCCCTCCACTTAACGACCTATTATGAATAACTAATTGGCCCCCTTACTTTGTAACTCTCCTTCACCTCCCCCCTCTCTGGTTAGTACTTAAGCTGTTGTACCGAAGCCTCAGTGCCTGACGATGGTGTAAATTTGCACCGAAACCATGGTCGCAGTAATAAATTCTGTGGAAAGTAAATCATTGATTTTTTCTTCGTTTTTTAAAATGAAATTCCACCAGATTTCACTTGATACTTTTAATTTTGTTCGTGAGGCGGATACGGCCACACAAGTGAGACTATATCGGAAGCTTTTCGTGAAACAGCGGCTTACGTCCCTGAAGATATTTTTCAATAGCCAGTGCCTGAAGCTCCAAGTCATTCCCAGGTACGTCAACATCAACTCTAAAGCAACCTCTAGTGCAGCTCTACGGGCCATCCACACAGCCAAGATAGCCTGGATTAAGCATGAACTTCGGAAGTGGTATGCCATCCGTAACAACCTTTCCTACTACGTCTTCGTTCTTCGGACTGAACTTGTGCACCATCTACATCCGATAGAATGGGGCCTTTTAGATTACCAAGTTAGAGAACTAGTGACCAGTGTTACCAAAAAGAAGCGGGCAACATTGAATGCCAAATTATCCAAATTATTTAGTGAACAAAACCAAGCGCATAAGAGTGATTACAGTGCTCTCCCAACTCCTCCTCATAATTTCCATGACAGAATTTTGAATGTATCTAATCATACTTTTAGCGATAAAGAGAGTGCTTTTCTTAGAAACGGTCTTAAATATTCTCCTCCTCTTCCCAAATCCTCTAATGACATCATAGACCTTGTGACAGATTGTGAAGTGGCCACACGCAATCATCCCTCCCTAAAAGTGAAGTGCTCTGAGGTTATTTCAACCAGTGTTTCCCACTTCCTTGCTCCTAACCATCTTGAGATCCGAAATCGTAATATTCTGAAAACAATTAAATGTTCCATCGATTCAAACGACCTAATTTTGACCAAAGCAGACAAAGGAGATTGCATAGTCATTTTAAATAAATCCGATTATGTTGAGAAGTGCAACACTTTCATTAACAACAACAACTTCATCAAAGTAGATAAGGACCCCACAATTCCCGCGCAAAAGTGTGTGAAGAAAGCCATATCTGATTCCCGTATTTTAGATGACTTCGCTAAAAACCGTGTAAAGTGCTCCAATCCACTCACTCCAAGATTCTTCGGACTCCCGAAGATACACAAACCTGGTATTCCAATTCGTCCGGTAGTGTCTGGTGTGTCTTCTCCAGCTTGTAAGCTTTCTGCCCATCTCAACCGTGCTGTAAATGATATAGGGTTATTTTCTGCCAAATATACCGTTGAAAACTCTGTCCAATTGACTGACAAACTCAAATCCATCAAACTACCACCCAATTGCAAACTGTTATCTTTCGACATTCAAGACCTTTTTACTAACGTTCCAGTGGATGAAACTTTAAATATCATGAAGAAAACCATGGAGGACAATTTCATAGAAAAAACATATATCAGTGAATTAATCAGTTTGCTTAAAGTGTGTGTTGACCAAAATTATTTTCAGTTTAATGGTTCTTTTTACTGTCAAACTAACGGACTTGCTATGGGCTCCCCACTTTCCCCTATTCTTGCTGACATTTTCCTGGACCATGTTGAATCCAAATTTTTTAATAGCAAATCTCCCTTGCTATCTAATATTGTTACCTGGCATCGCTACGTTGACGACATTCTTTGCATCTGGAAAGGGTCCCAAAGACAAATTACCGAACTACTTCGTTTGTTAAACTCAGTTCATCCTTCCCTTAAATTCACCTGTGAATTTGAAGTAGATCACTCGATCAATTTTTTAGACCTAAACATACTTATCTCCGACAACCAAATCCAATTTTCCATATATAGAAAACCAACTCACACGGATCTTGTAATACCAGCTTCTTCTAACCACCATTACAAACAGAAACTTGCAGCCTTTCATTCCCTCCTTTACAGACTCATTAAAATACCTATGTCACCCGACAACTACGAAAAAGAACTTAATACAATAAAAACGATTGCAATTAATAACGGTTACCCCTCTTCCTTGGTTAATAAAATACTTGCCAGAAAACTGAGAAAAACTGCTATCCATTCGATATTCACTCCCCCTACCGACTCAATCCCTCCGAAATGGCACAAGTTAAATTTTATTGGCGAAATATCATACAAAATCTGTAATATATTTCCTAAGAATGATTCCCGCCGAGCATACCACAGCAGCAAAACACTTAGGTCTTTACTATGTAACAATAAAGATAAAATTGACCCCCTGTTTAAGCCTGGAATTTATAGAATTCATTGTAATGACTGTGAAATTAGTTACATTGGCCAGAGTAGTAGGAATATTTTTACCAGATGCAATGAACACCATAGAGCTTTCCTTAATAGCGCCCCTCATAGATCTCATTTTGCTGAACACCTTTTAGTTAAAAATCACAAGTCCGAATTTTCACCTGTAATCCTCCAGTCCTGCCGTATTACGTACAAAATAGATATACTAGAAAAATTTCAAATACTCCACCATCTCCACCATTCCTTTTCCCTTGCCAATGAATTCCTTTTCACTGGGAATCCTTCTACATTTTTTACCAGCTTTTTCCGTTCATTACCCCCTCCCCCTCCGCTTAACTACCTATTATGAACAACTAATTGGCCCCCTTACTTTGTAACTCTCCTTCACCTTCCCCCCCCTCTCTGGTTTGTTCTTAAGCTGTTGTAACGAAGCCTCGGTGCCTGATGATGGTGTAAATTTACACCGAAACCATGGTCTCATAAATAAATTCTGTGGAAAGTAAATCTTTAATTTTTTCTTCGTTTTTTATATTCTTATTGTTATATAGTATTTTTACTGTTTTATTCATTATATTTTTCTTATTTTATTTTCTTTAGACAGTCTCTTTCCTTATTGCTATATTTGTTTTATATGTTTTCAGTAATGCTTCATATCCTATTTACTTTTTATCACAACACGGATTCATTATGAAATTGTTAAAATACTCATATATGATGAAAAGGAATCTCAATGTAACATAAAAAGACCTTCGATGATATCGGAATAGAGAAAATATAATTACCAATCTACGGATGACTGCAACCAATCTGATGTTGATAAATCTTTTAACATTGCTGAAGGACTCCTCCGTAAATACCTATAAGCTTCGGTACTTACTGTTACAGAATCGATCTCTAGCTTTCTTTATAAGTCTTCATCCCTGTAGTAAAACCGGGAGAGATTTAAAGCGGGAAATACAATCGTTTGGCTTGATTTCAATATTTAGTTTAATGGATACATAGATTCCCAGAAACGGAACGAAGCACTTAAATTGCATACTTCAGGACATTGGGTAACTCTATCATAGTAGAATCTCGAGTAATCCAAGAACGAGGTTTGCGGTAGGAAACTGTTGGCACAAGTTCACATATTGGACTAACTCTGCGTAGCCTCACGTCCCATGCTGAGTAGGAGTGACTGTTGTCACCAAGCTACAAATCCTTGGAATAGAAGGCATTTTTGTGGCTGGATTTGCGGGTTGTTCGTTGGGCATGTTGACTTTTACTGTGAGCTGGTCGTTTCAATGGAAATTTCGTATAAAGTATGGAAAAGAAAACTACAGTTAGTGTTTCGATTATAGTGTGAGCGAACTCTAAATAAGGGTCACAGTTTCAAAGCAACTAATTTCAGAATTAAATAAAAGGCGACTTTAATCGATAAGTCCTTTCATTTCTCATGAGAGAAATTATATATATATA